>AWOL01S0027895.1:0-26172 GCA_000715115.1 Nicotiana otophora | reverse complement strand
TCTGTTTTTAGTCAACCTTTAAAATTAAACAAACAAAGAAATTATTAAATAAAAAATATTTTTTAACTATTCTACTTAAGAAATAATCTCTTGTCAATTAATACTTACTCATAGTTAAGATATTTGTACTCCACAAAAATAATTAAGGGTAGAATAAAAAAAAAATTAATTTAGTCTTGAATTTCTAAAATAACAAATAATTTGAGACGATTATTTTTAGAAATTGCGACTTTTAAGACGGAGGTAGTATTATACTAGTCATGTTCTTTCGTTTTTAGCGCTTTCTTTGCCTGATTGTTTAGACCTTTGATTCTATTTTTTGTCCATCTGTATTTATGTATTCAACGTAACCATAGTATTTAGTTTAGATAAAATGAATATCATTGACCAAATAGGTTCTTTACCATGGTTTTCAAGTTCTAAGATGATATTTAACGCATATTCATATTCTTCAATGAACCTTATCCACTAGTAGTACAAAATTATTTATTTCAGTAATATCGTCATTACAATTAGATATATATCAACTACCGAAAAGATTATATCAATAGAAGTTAGGAATTCAATTCACAACGTAAGCTTCCTAATAATTTTATATCGATAAAATATAAAATTCTTATAAGTCATTTATTGATAAAGTAAGGTATAAGTTATGCTGGAATTAAAAATGCCAACCAAACAAATGAAAAGTAATAACGAAATTTTGTTTTGGGTTTATATTTTCCTATTATACCCAGAGTCGAAGCTATGATTTGAAGTTTATGGGTTCTAAACTGGCCACCAAACTCATACTGCGTCTTAGTTACTAGGTTCGCGATTAAATATTTATACTTATTAATGAATTTCTAATACAAATAGAGGATTCGCCTCTAACTATACCTCCAATCAGAATGCCTCTATAGTTTTTTATCATGATAATATTTACTTTTTTCAAAATTAATAACATTTCTTTTTCCGTTGAAAATGTATCAATTACTTGTAAGGACAATCAACTCTTAGTAAAAGCATCATCTAATCGAATATATCATTGTTGACAAGTAAGACTTGCTCTTGGTAAAAGCACATTCACCTGTAACCGTTAGGTCCTGGGTTCGAGTCACGCTGTAGGGGAAGTGTGGAACACTATAGACACTCCTAATTTGGGAGGGGTTTAAAAAAAAGAATATATCATTTTTTCCATTAAAAACATTATTCATGTGACCAAATTCAACATTTATGCTTACATTAGTAGTAATATTCAAGCTTGTAATGTGCAATGTACCTTTGATTGTGTGTTGTAAGAATAATATCTTCTCTTAACTATTACATTAAAATTTAGAAAAGTAAAAGTAAAATTTTGAATAGGAAAATGTTCCAATAAGTGGGTGCATTTTATGTATTAAGTACTTGTGGATTTGAAGTAGTAGGTGGTGAAGTTAAAATAGAATCTAAATAAAATAAAATCTAAATAACTAGTTTGATTAGAATTTGAAAATTAAACTTAGCAATTCTACAATTATATGAAAAAGTTAAAATTACTTTCAAATTTACTTTGTTTTTAAAAAATTACATTATAACAAAAATAAGCAAACTAACACGTATTTAAAAGACATGTTTTGTTCCTTTTCCCCAAAAAAAGATCTATAGAAATATATTTAGAATATATCAAATTTCTATTTATTTTTTTTAAAAAAAAGGTTCTTCAAAATGCCTTTTTATGGTCTTCTCAATGAAATATGTAAGAGAAAATATCTTTTATCATTTTTCATAAGATAAGATGAAATTAAATGAATAAAAAAATAAGACAACATGAGCTTAACGTCTCTCTAACGTCTTTTATCCCCTAAACGACTCTCTTAACGGCTAATAGCCTGTTTGGCCAAGCTGGAGAAATCAGGTTATTTTGAGAATTATTTTTTTCAAATGTGCTTTTAGAAAAAGTATTTTTGGAGAGAAACACTTTGTGTTTGGCTAATCATTATAAAAAGCACTTTTGAGCAATAATTTGTGTTTGGCCGTGCTTTTCAGAAAGTGCTTTTAAGTATCAAGTTACGAATAAGGACATGAATAGATTTACTTAATAGTTAATATTATAAGTAAATAAATAATCTTAAAATTTTGTAATTATAGGCAATAATTAAATCTTTTCATTTTATTTAAGTAAAATATGAAAATAAATTTTTAAAGTACTTAAATTATTTTAATATAAGTTAAATATATTAAAAAATATTCAACAAATATAAAAGCATTCACCCCTAATGTCACTATATATTAGAAAACTATCCTAAAAATAATAAGAAATATTTATACATTAATATCCTAAGTATTAGGTTTAACGATTATTTTGGTATATACTATATTTTGTTAAGGATATTTTTGGTAAGAAGAAAAGTCAAAACTGCTTCTGCTTCTACTTTTGGGAAGAAACTATTTTTTTCTGTTTATCAGAAACTGCTTATGCTTCTTAGAATCTACTTCTGCTTCTTCCCAAAAGTACCCCCCCCCCCACACACACACACACACACCACAAAAAAAGCTTAGCCAAACACCTCAAGTTAGGAAAAAAAGTGATTTTGAGAAGGAAAAAAAAAAATTTGGCCTCTTGAGAAGCTTGGCCAAACAGGCCATAACTCACCCACCGCCAATGCCCCATTGAGCCGATGGCCAGCAGGTAAATCGCCATCCCATCAATAAGGGTTGTGGTGGGGTGTCAAGTACTCTTTCATCCTTAACCACCAGATATTTCGGGTTTGATCTCTTGGTATGGAGTCGCCTTTGTTAGGGAGCGCTTTACCCCCAATGTGGGACTTCCCGGCGAAAATTCGGATTTAATGGGGTCCCAATATGGATACCGAACACCGGATGAGAAACTCAAAAAAAAAAAAAAAAAAAAAAAAAAAATGGCCTCTCCCCTTTCTCCTCTCCTTAGTGAAATCACTTACTTATTCTTCTACAATTTAATCGCGTGAAAATAATATAAAACATAAAATTATTGCCACGTTATTCAAAATCAACAATAATATAAAAAATTATTATTTCAACTCGATAAAATTTGAAAAAAGGGCAGACTATTTCAAAGTTGTATTTTTTTATTTTTTATTTTTAAATATCATTATGAGTGGAAGAGTGATTTTTTTCTGAAAATTCATTTTAAAAACACTCCCAACCCACACTTTTTCAAAAAAAAAGCATCTTTAGATTGCATAATTTTTTTTAAGACTTAAAAAAGAAAGAACTTTTTTTTTTGCATGTTTGGAAAAATATTCATAGACAAAACAAGGGGTGGATCTATATAGAAAATGGTGGATTCACGTGAACTCATGCTCCATTCCGTAGACTATGTAGAAAACTAGTATTTTTCAGATTTCGTTTTTAAATAAGCAATGTGTGAACTTTGGCTTATCGGTCAATGAGTGCACCTTGCCCCCAATGTCAGGGGTTCGGTCCTTGTATGTTCCATCAGACGCTTTAATTAAAAATGCTTCTATTCCTGTATTGTTTCATTTTTTTTATGTATTGTTTCATTTTCTTTCTTGGTTACTTAGTCTTAAGTTATTCTTTAAAAAGAAAACTTTCGCTAAAATATTTCATGAAATGTGATATTGTGATCCCATTTTTTTCTCTTGAAGATTATCACGGATAATAGTAGATTGTAAGTGTTGTTAAAAAATAAAACTTCAAAATTGAAAGGTTATTCTCTCAAAAAAGTTTATACTTTGTCAAAGACAAAGAAATAAAGTACAAGAAAAGTATAATAAAATTAACCTTAAACTAATAATACAAATCACATATCTACATGGAAGTAGAAGGACATAAAAGATCCACGTAATAAGATGGATGAAGAAATTTTTAATATTGTTTAGCTTGCTATATAAACCTAAGATATTTAAAATTGTAAGTAATGATACTATTATTGATAAATTTTAAAGTATGAAAAATCACCGAGGACATAAATAATGCTGGTTTGTCCGTAAAACGGTGCAGGTGAATTTATACGTGATTTATAAATAAGTGAATCGATTAGATCATAAAATGATAAATAAATTAGACAAGAATGTAAGACATAGCCTTGTAATCGAGATAAAATAGCAGAAATCTTGGTTCCAGGAGCAGAGCTTCCGGAGGTAGTAAGAACAATATTAATGAGCAACAGGATAAAATAGTATTAAGCTTTTGAGCAGAGTATAATATTAGCTTGTTAGAAAATTTTTCCCATTTACAATGGTTATAGAGCTCACTATTTATAATTGTACCTAGGGAACAAGGTCCTAGGATCAAGCTCTTCTCTAATGACAATTATGAGAGCCATTGAAGAATGTGTAACGGTAGGCAGTGAATGCCATATTCTCTGTAACGGACCATGTATTTAATGCTATAGAATATTTTTCATTAAATGTTACTGAGTGGCAGGTATTTATTTTGCCTTTATGAATACCATTCTCTCCGGTAACAAACGAGATCGTTGCATTCAGACCTGATTGTCTTTTGTCTTTGACTCCACATGTCACTTTATCATGCGAGTATTTAATATGAATATATTTTACCCTATACATATAGTCTCCCTGCTTTCCGGTGGCATAACCTTATGTCACCAGAAAGTTGGTAAAAATATACCTTTCTTGGCGAGAAATTCTTTGACCCCCTCTGAAAAGTTTATGATGGTTAATTAGACGCACGTCTCTCCACATTTAATGTCCCGAACACGCGTCATCCCGCAATTTATCAACACTTTTGCCAGTTATCGAGGTAATTATGGCCACGATTTTAGCCGCATATTCCTTTACATATATGCATCAACCTTCTCCATTTACACTTCATAACTTTCCAAACTCTCTCAAATTCTCTTTACTCATCTCATACTTGTTTTCAACTCTCTCTAATCTTCTTCTTCAGAAAGAAACTTTTCTCCCTTATGATAATAATGGCCTCATCTTCCAGAAATCCCAGTTCATTACAGAACAAAAGTAGTACTGATGATGCTGCTCCTCCCACGGTGAGCACCGTTATTCCAAGAGAACTCATCACTACTAAGGACTTCGGAGAGAAGTATCCTTCCATCAACCCTCGCACATGGGTTGTTGGCGTGTATCCTTCTTCCATCCATCCTTTCATCATTCCTGCTGTGAAGGAAGAATGTTGTTGCCATGATTTTAACATCATCACTACTAACCTGGCGGAACGGATAACCTTACCCAAGAAGGGTTTCACGTATATTTATACGTATCCCTTCACTTTGGGCCCGTTTTCCTTTAGCAAGGAGTTTGACTTTGCTATCGTGGAGTTTTGCATCTGTTACCAGGTATGCCTGGTATAAGTAAGTCCTTCTATGTGGAGGACGGGTTCTTGTCTTCGGCGTCTATGCCAGGAGACGGGAGAAGAGCTATCCCTGGCTCGACTAATGAACCTTTATTCCCCCAAGAATTTTTGCGGGGGAATGATAAATTTCAACAAACGTGGACACCATGCTTTGCTAACCAGTATGAATGATGACAATGACCGTAGGTGGATGAAATGGTTTGTTGTAGTTGCCACTAGGGACATCATTCCAGCCACGACTTCATCCTTTCCGGAATTATGGAACTGTACTCGTAAGTTCATCGTTTGTCTTTTCTTCTAGATAAAGATTGCCTCATGATTTTATTGATCCTTCTTCTTTTACTTATTTCAGCAACTAGGTGGGCACCACCTAGGGTTAAAGACTTAGACCAGTGGGTCCAAAAGATTTTAGATGTCACTACGCTCGATACTCGCACGTGGAAAGAACTGCCCTTAATATGGGTGGAAGGGCAAAAATCATGGTAGGTCGAACTCATCTTGCTTTTACCTTCCGTATAAGAAAATTGATTAACCTTTCTCTCTTGTTGAATTCAGGTCTACCCCATGGCTCCGTTACTGTCCCCGAAGAGGATGTTTTAGCTGATCCCTCAGATTCGGCAAGGTTGTTGCAGGAGGCCTTTGCCCGAATGAGTATAGTCAGTCCTGCTTCCAGTGCAAGTACTATTTCTCGGAGTCCCCGATCGGAGATCAAGCAACAAAAAATACGACGTTCCTCCGCGGCCGAGAAAAAAAATAAAAAGGCAAAGAGTGTCGCGCCCGAGCTGGCCATAGACACCATGGTCATCGACGATGATGGAGGAGCCAATGACAAGGGGGCTTCTCTACATAGAAGATGACGACCTTCATCATCTCAACAGAATGCTCAATCTGTTGAGCTAGTTACGCCAACCGATGACGATGCCTCGACACTCTAGGAGGAATATAATGTAGTGGATGATGCTAATTCTTGATTCTGAGTCCCAGTCGTTGTTCCCAGTACCGTGAGGTTAGGTAACGGGTCTCTCCCGTCCTTGGTTGATGAGAAACCAGCAACTAGCACGGTGGTTGCCGCAGCTGCTTCTCAACCTAAAACGCTATCAGCTTCATCTCCTTCTTCACCAACTTTGCCTTCGCCACCAACAACTGCTACAGCATCTCCACATGTCGTAGTTAACCGAGAGGAGGATGTCCCTCTTTCCCAATCCCAAGTTCATGGGAATTTGGGGCACAACTATTCTGCCCCCTCCGAAGATCCCCAAAGGAGGAGGAGCGTCTCCCTCTGGATTTCTACCGAATGCCATATGTTATCTCGGTCGGTGGAACTTGTTAATTATCTGAATCCTCTGGATTTAGAAAAAGATAGGAATAAAATACAATCTCTCTCGGGAGAGTGTTTGCTGAACAATGTCATGCACAACGCAACGACGTTACAATATTTGTCTCATTTGTTGTTTCTTCTATCATTGTTACGACAAGGTTTTGAGTTTGCATTTCTGTTTTGTAGGCTAACTTTCTTGCTTCTGGGGGCATTCAAAGGTTGATTCTTGATAAGGAGGAACTCACCTCCGAGCGGGATTAATTGTTGGCCGAGCGGGATCAAATTGTTGCCCGCCTTCCTGAACTGGAAGCACGAGTTGCTGAGGCCGATGAATTGGAGGCTCGGTTGTAGCAAAGTGAGCAAGAGGTAGTGACCCTTAGCCAGGAGACCACCCAGTTAAGGGTACAATTTGAAGAAGCTAAGGCTAAATGGGTTGAAGTTTATAATGCAGTTTTTGCTGCTACCAATCGTGAGGTTGCCTCTGCTGAAAGATTGAGTAATTTAGAGGCAGCCTTAAACTCTAAAGCTGAAGAAGTTACTGCTGCCGATGAGAAGTATGCCCGGTTGGAAGAAAGGCATAATAGGGTCATAGAGCATAATAAAGTTTTGAGCTCCACTGTCTGTGACCTCGATGTCAGCCTCTGGGTCACTAGATCCGAGCGGGATAACCTTTCAACCGAGATTGACCATCTTAAAGAAGAACTTCAGTGCCGAGCGGCTTCCCTCATTATTGAAAAAACATATTCTATGTATAGCATAAGGATAAAAACCTTGAAAGAGGCCAAAACGGGCAAAATTGACTTTGATGCCGAAATCGATAAGGCCCGTGAGCTGGAGTCAACTGCCCGAAGGGGTCTTCCGGTCTATCCTAATGCTATCACTCTTTGGGTTCCGGTTATGAGTTCTCGAGAACTGAAAAAGAATCGGAAGGTGATGATGTTGAAGGCCAAGATGGTGAAGGCCGAGATATTGAGCCGGCGGCGGATCCACCCACTTCTCCTAGGGGTGCAGATGCTTCTCTTCCTCCAGGTTCCAGAGGTGCAGTAGCTTAGCTTTTGCTATCTTTTCTATACTTTTGTAGTCGTGCTTCTTTTCATGTTTGTTATAATTAGAAGTACTTTTTCGTTCAAGTATTGTGCAAGTTTTTTTTTTTGCGTTCTTTTTGTTTAAGTATTCTCGCAAATTTTTCGCGCCGAGATACGCAAGGCTTTGTGTGTATTTTTCCCCGATAGTATTTGGATTCCAGACATAAGTTCTTCTGAAATCAGCCATTTAACATGAGGGTTTCGTAAGAGAAGGCCTTCTTATGTTTACGATGTTCTTGAAAAGGATGTCTCATGTTCATTACGGCACTAGCATTTGAAGTACTTGTTTAAGTTTTAAATGATAAAATTAATTCATCGTTCAGACAAAAAATAAGATAAAAATAAAAGGACTTTACTTTATTCCTTCAATTTTCAAAAGTACATAAGCATTTCTTGTGCTAAAAAGAAATTACCAATGCTTATGGCTAATTTATACAACTTGTTTCTACGCGGCTGGTCGTGCAGTCCCCAATCTCGGTGATACAACTTTGTTTCCGGGTTTCGGGTTCCCAGTCTATATAGCAGTCATTGTTGCTATATTCTCATAACATTCCCCCTTAGTGTTCGAATATGAATAATGCGAATTTGAATACTGGAAGTTTTGTTCCTTCGAAGATTCTACTAGTGAATGGTTAGATAATCTTCGATTCGATAGTAAACTTTACTTCCCCTTAGGATTGTTTACTATCAAGCCAAATATTACCTAACAATCCCTCAGTGGCTTGCACTTGTGAGCGGTCGGGTAATATTTGTCCGATAACAATTCGGGTAGGAACTTTGCTACAAAGCAAAAGACTATCTAACCGCTCCGCAGTGGCTCGTTGCTTTCATGCCTTGTCGTTTAAAGGTCTTATTTTTGCTGACGAGGCTTCTTTCGTAGTATGATTTTCATTGCTGTCTCATTAAAACCTTACCAGAAAAATCCAAGTGGGACAAAAACTGGACGAAAGGAAAAAAAGTGTAGCACATACTTTCAGTATAGGCGAGACTCATCAGCAATAGTATCTCTTGAGGTGTGCCACATTCCAGTTGCTCGACAACTTTACTCCGTCTTGATTTTCTAACTCGTATGACCCTTTCCAAGTGATAGCTGAAACCCGATAGGGGGCTTCCCATCTTGGACCTATCTTTCCTGCATTGAGCTTTCGGGTATTCTGAGTTACATTCCTTAAAACTAAGTCTCCTACTTTGAAATAACAGAGGTTGGCTCTTCGATTGTAATATCTTTACATTTTATGCTTTTGGGCTGCCATCCTTATATAGGCCAAGTCCCTCTGTTCATCGAGCAGCAACAACTTGACCAATATTGCTTCATTATTTGTTTCTTCGTCCGCCCAAAAATATCTCAAGGTAGGTTCTCCTACTTCCACCACGATCAAAACTTCTGCTCCTTACACAAGAGAGAAAGGAGTTTCTCCCGTGCTTGATTTGGCCGTTGTTTGGTACACCCATAGCACTCCTGGCAACTCTTCAGGCCATTTGCCTTTGCCTACTTCCAATCTCTTTTTGAGATTTTGTATAATCACCTTGTTTGTTGATTCTGCTTGACCGTTTGTGCTCGGATTATAGGGTGATGATATTATCTTTTTGATTTTTAAGTATTCAAGGAACTTCGTGACCTTTGCGCCTATAAATTGTGGTCCGTTGTCGTTGGCTATCTCCTTTTGTATCCTGAATCTGCAAATTATGTTCTCCCACAAAAAATTTACCATTTCGCGTTCGCCAATCTTCTGATAAGGACCTTCTCCGACCCACTTAGAAGAATAATCAGTTAAAATCAAAAGAAATCTTACCTTAATGAGGCCGGTGGTAGTTGACCGAGTATATCTATCCCTTACTTCATGAATGGTCATGGCAACAAAACTGAGTGTAGTGGTTCTGCCGGTTGATGTACCAACGGTGCGTAGCGTTGACATTTGTCACTTTTTTGAACATAAGCCTTGGCATCTTGCTCCATCCTGGGCTAGTAGTATCCTGTCCTGATTAATTTTAGCACTAAGGAATCCGCGCCTGAGTAATTTCCGCAAATCCCTTCATGGACTTTGTCTGGCATAACATAGTTAGTTTCGGAAGCTCCCAATCATCGGGCCAACGGGCCTTGGAAAGATCTTTTATGCAATTGTCCTCCCTTGAAGCAGTATCGAGCTGCTATAGTGCGCAGCATCCCGAGATGCCTTGGGATCTTCATGCAACTTTCCATGCTCGAGATAGTCCATGATCTTATTTCTCCAGTCCCAGACCAAATTGTGAGATTATTTGCGTCCAATACCGAATGTATAAGTTGTACGACCGTACTGGAGTCCGATCCCTTCATTTCTATGGATGATCCCAGACTAGCTAGTATGCCTGCTTCCGCATTTTCTTCTCTCGGGATGTGCATAATTGACCATTCCCTAAACTGAGCAAGCAGAGTTTAGACTTTCACTACATCTGGGTACCCGATAGGCTCGGGAGCAGGCGTTGGTTCGTGTAATTGCTATGCTTAATGCTCCTTCCTTTTGGTACTGGAAACTGAGATTGCATTCATCTCCCTTGATGCCGGTGGGTCGCCTCTTATTTGTTTAATTCTCTTGTGAGTTGGGAATTTCAGCAATTGATG
Source organism: Nicotiana otophora (assembly GCA_000715115.1). Lineage (NCBI taxonomy): Eukaryota > Viridiplantae > Streptophyta > Magnoliopsida > Solanales > Solanaceae > Nicotiana > Nicotiana otophora. The sequence goes on along the minus strand of AWOL01S0027895.1, from coordinate 15,875 downwards.
ATATGTTGATGGCACAACCTTCATCTCGTGCAACCACGAACTCCCTAGGATAATATTATAGCCCATATCGACATCCACTACCTCGAAAAGGGTTGTCTTCATCACCCTTCGACATTTGTGGGTAATCCACGTCCAATCTGCACTCAATAGTGAGTGGAAATGATAATTGGAAGAATAGTACCCAACAAGAGTCGGGGTCGATTTTCACAGGGAGTTACTATAAGTGTTAGGAGTATATACTCGACGAAAGCAAATGGAATAACTAAATTACTCTTCCAAACAATAGGTTTTGATTTCTAATTCTAATTTTACTTTAGCAATTATAAGCTAAGAAAAGAAACTAGAAGCAAATGAATGTTTTTGGTATTTTTCCAAATAGTTAAAAAGCCTAGGGATGTGACCACAATCTAGGTGTTCACCTAATGGGTTAAATACGTTAACACTTATTTTGTTGATTGGGGTGTATTATAGATCTCAACTTTATGTTACTCACCCAATACCTCTTAGTCAAAGAGTGATTTTTTCTAATTTGGCTTTCTCAACCCCAAATGGGTATCAAACTAAATAGTTGATATGAGTTGAAGTCGGGTTCATGCTATCACTAGTTTGAACCCTTTAATTAGGCTAATCAAACTCTTAATTAGCACAATTTCATATTAGCCAAGTTATCCTATAATAGATCCCTCTTTCGCAAGTATAGACCAAGTCAAAATGGCATGAATCAATATTTGCAACCATTAAATCTAAAAATAAAGCATGAAATAAGCTAAATCATCAACACCCAATCATAAACAAACATTAAATTAAGTACCCGTAAGGTTTACACACTAGGGTTGGGTCACAGCCCTAGTAAGAATCTAGCTACTCATAGTGAGAATTGAAGAAAGAACAAAGAGGAAATGCTAATTAAACTCATAATATAAGATTAGAATGATAAAATACGTTGTTTAAGACCTAAAATAATCACAAAATTCCTAAAATGGCAAAATGTAACGGTTATAGCAGCTCAAACTTCGAAACTTGACCTAAAAATGTGAAACTCATCTATTTAGTGTGACCCAAAATTCGTTGACAAAAATGCTCTTCAGGAGGTTCTGCGGCCGCACAATTCCATGTGCGGCACGCAGATTTCTTCAGCTAACAGGTCTTGAATTTTGCAGCCGCATGATTTTGGATTGCGATTGTAAAGCATATTATGCGGCCGCACAATTCTTGTGCGATCCGCACTTCAGTAAGGCTTCAGGACTTGGTCTTTTGCACACTCTCTGAACTTTGAATCATTTGTCAGTGCAAACCTTGTTATGCGGCCGTACAATTCATGTGTGGTTCATACATTAGCTAGAATTTTGTTGGGATCTTTCACTTGTCCTGCGGCTGCAGATAGAATTTTGTGGTACATACTTTCTTCTGCGGACTGCACTACTTAAGTTATGTGCCCCTTCTTGCCTTGTGATTTAGAATACTCATTTTTGAGTTATATTTCATCACTGGAGACGAAACTTCCAACATTTCTACAATTTGCACACTTTCATTAGTTTCGAGAACATAAATCAATACTTTCGGACTAAAACAAAAGCAAAAAGGTGATAATAAGTAGTCAAATTTCCCACTTATCAACTCCCCCAAACTTAAGTCTTTGCTTGTCCTCAAGCAAATGAATTAGTTTCCACCTCCTAGAATTAAGGCTCATTTCAGCGAGTCAAAGGTGAGCCAGTCACACATTAGTTGGGATCAACAATTACCCACACTACTCATGCATTATCAATAAGGTGACAAGTCAAATATTCAAGCATATATAGTTCTAATGTGATATTTGAGCTTCAAGAATTGACTTTACTCATCAACGACTCTTGTTTTATCATGTAAATCATGGTGGACTCCAAACTTTTCCTCCTTTACTTTCCATTTGACATGCTCACTTAAGAAATTAGCACTCGGTCTTTAGATTAATGAAAGGTTCACTCGTCTCTCATAAGAGAATGTCAAAAGTACGTCTTCAAGTACCATAAGCTTGCCCCTCAAGCAGATCGCCACTAATGTAAGCTCACTCGGATTGAAATCAAGTAGGACTTCTTTCGGGTTGTAATGAAGGCTTTTGGATAAGGGTAAGATATCATATGGGTAACTGGTTACACCTTTCCGTACGCACTCTATATTTTCATTTCTCAGCTCACAATTACCAATTATTAGAGGCATTTTCTTTTCATTGGGGACTTAACATCACTCTTTATTGTTCATTTTATTCTTTTTCTCCCTTTTAGATTGCTCATGCTAGGGATCATTACCTCTTTTTTGAATCCATCAACTCTTCAACTTATTCACGTTTTGCATTTTTCTTTTTCTTTTTTTTCTTTTCTTGCCTTCTCTTTTCATAGAGATCATTTTTTTTCTCTTTTTGTGCCTTGATACATTTTACAAATTTTTCATCTCCCCCCCAAACTTATGTTTTAAGCCACTTGTTTCACGAGAGTGTTAAGAAAAGTTTGGGTGCCAAGAGAGGGTCACGACAAAACATATAAAGGCTTATAACATGGTTATCAAATGAGAAATGCTAGAGGCTCAAAGGGGTTGACTAGGGATAACGACATTGGTTGGCAATAGAAATCTCAAACGGGGCAAGGAAAGCCTACAATCACCTCTCAAACCAAGCAAAGCTTAGGATTTCTCCTTGAAACACATTCAGGGCAAGTTCTAGACCCTTCATACAGATACTTGGACTATCAACAATTCATCTCACTCCTCATGCAACTAGATTGTAAAAGAGGATAGAGTAGAGAGCCTACAACTCGATGATTACCTAAGTCAACTCAAGAGTCACAAAGTCACTAACTAGAGCTATTTCTTTTAAAAACCTTGTCTCTAACTATAAGCACGTAGTTAAATGTGTTGGTACCAATTAAAACATGATTTTAACTCTTCGAGAATGACTTGATTAGGTATTTTTATTCATTACTATTGCTATTATTAACTAAGCACAAAAATAGACGCAATCTCTTAAGAAGGTTGCCACCCCATCGATCGCTAGGACGAGTCACCCGGTTCACACAACAACTACCTTTGGAAAGAACCGCGGCGTTAAGAAAACCAAAGGCTTATTATCTACTATAGCATAAAAAACTACTTAACAAAACAAGAGCTAATATGGATAAAATAAAGAAGATACTAAGCAAAAACTACTAAAGAGAGATAAATATACATAAGAGAAGAGAGAGAAGCTAGATAAATACAAATTAAGATTTCCTTATCTTCTTTACTTCCTTTCCTAGCTCCTTAATCATTGACCCATGTTGCACCAAGGTGTCCAAGATCGTCTTCTGGTTCTCCAAAATCTTCTTCAGTGTCTCATCAATGTCAGAAGGAGCATGCAGTGCCTGATAAGTGGAATGCGCTATAATAGTACTAGACAAGTCGAATAGCTTAGAAGTAGCTGTCTGCATCTAGTTGTTGAGACTTGGCAATGTCTGGGAGACTCGCAGAGCAGATAGGGGAACTGTGGGCACTGGTTTTAGAGCAACTCTAGGGGTTGTGGTAGGAGATAAAGATAATGGTGGAGGCATAGTAGTGGCACTAGTAGAAGGCTCAACAGAGGTGGATGGAAGATCTGCTGCCTTAGAAGCTACCATTGCTGGCTTATCAGACTGGCGTGTGGTGGTAAAAGGCTGGACTTTCTTCTTTGGGTTGCTCACACCCATCAGAGAATACCAGTCGAATGGCTTATTCGGCTTTACATTGGTGTCAAAATATCTCGTCTCTACCTTTGCATAAGTAAGGTACCTTGTGATAGTGTTGTGATAAGGGTATGCCGAGCTGTCTTGCCGTGCAATCACTGAAGTGTTGGTTGACATCACGACATCCACATTAATTGGGTAATCGACCATGATGGAAGCCATAAGCACTACCCGAGGGATAGGGAGGTGAGTCTCATTCTGGCATGGATCCAACCTGCTACAAATAAAGTTCTGCCACCCTTTAGCCTCAAAGCTCAAAGTACACCGCTGAATAGGAACCCCAATGGTAATCCATAGTTACGGTTGCCTTGGTGGTGCTAGAATCCCAGCCAACCAAGGTTGGACTTTCTCCTTCTAGGGTTGTGCATAATTTGGTAAATACAAAATTACCGTACCGAAACTGAAAATTTTGATATTTGGTATTCGATATTTTGGTATTCGGTATGGTATTTGGCTTAAGTTTTTAAAAGATATGGTATTAGGTATGGTAATTGGTATTTTTAAATAAAATATCGAAATACCGATACCGTACCAAAATATATATTATGACAAAGGGCCAAATATACCCTTGTATTTTCGAAAATGGTCTAAGAATACCCTTCGTTATACTATTGGGTTATCTACACCCCTGTAGTCATACTTTGGGTTTAAATATACCCCTCATTTAAACAGAGGGATATGTGTCATCGTCATGTTGGCTAATTCTAAATATCTCCTAATTAATTATAAACACCTATTACCCATATCCGAAAGGCAATTTTCTAAAGCAATTTTCTTTTTGTAAACACGGGAAAAACTGAATTTGTTTTTACTAGAGAATGAAAAAATAAAAATATTATTTTGTTTCCAATTTTTACAAAAACATTGCTTAAAAAAACTAAAAAGTAATTTTCTAAAGCAATGTTTTTGTAAAAACTGGAAAAAACTGAATTTGTTTTTCTAAAAACTGAAAAAATTGAAAATATTTTTCTCCACTTTTTTAAAAACTATTACTTTAAAAAACTAAAAAATAATTTTTAAAGCAATTGTTTTTGTAAAAAATATAAAAAAAACTGAAAGGCAATTTTCTAAAGCAATGTTTTAGTAAAAATTGAAAAAACAAATATTTTCTTCTTTCTTTTCAGTTTTTAGTTAAAAAATTTCAGTTTTTTCCAGTTTTTAATTTCGTTAGAAAATTGATTTTCAGTTTTTACAAAAACATTATTTTAGAAAATATTTTTTAGTTTTTTTAAAACGTTTTTTTTTTTGTAAAAACTGGAAAAAAAAATATTTTCGTTTTTTTCAGTTTTTAGTAAAAAAAATACATTTTTTCCAGATTTTACAAAAAACAATTGCTTTAGAAAATTGCTTTTCGGGTATGGGTAATGAGTCTTTTTAATTAATTAAGAGATATTTAGAATTGGCCAACAAGACGATGACACGCATTCCTCCATTTAAATGGGGGTATATTTGAATCCAAAGTATGATTGCAGGGGTATAGATAACCCAATAGTATAACGAGGATATTCTTAGACCATTTTCGAAAGTACATGGGTATATTTGGACCTTCGTCATATATATTATATTACACAAAACACATATTATTGGTTATAACATAAATATAAAAAATCGAAATATTACTTTCATTTATTATCTAAGTTCATCAATTAACTCTAAGCAAGTAAAAAGACATTCTAATGATCAAATTTATTCCTTTATGTGCAGTTTTCTCTATCTAGATTGATATTTGCTCGGTTTGGACAAAACGTTTGTCACTTGAGTACTTTAATTAATAATATTATAGTCTATGACTCTATGCACTTGTTAGTATTCAAACCGAATAAACCGAAGTTATTGAACCGAACAAACCGAAACCTAAAAGAGAAAAATTGAATTGTACCGAATTTAATTAGGTACGGTATTGGTATAGCATTTTAAGAAACTGAATACCGAAAATACCCAACTGAAATATATAAATACCGTACCGACCGACGAACACTCCTACCTCCTTCAGTGCACACTTCTCCATATACTCCTTCAGCTCAACATCCTCGAAGCCCAAATACGTATTTAGCGTATGCTGATCAAACCTCACGTTGAGGTTGTGTACTTTGGTCACCTTCGTCCTTTTCTTGATATGAGCAACACTGGCATAAAATTCTCGGATGGGGTATTATTTTCCATCCTCCACTCTCTCGGTGAACCACATCCACCCCTTCTGTGCCCTGAACTGTCTCAATATAGTTGGGTTATATTTCTCCAAATCCTTCAACAGAAACTATCGCTCAAGAGTTAGCGACCTCACTGGCCACCACATACGTAAACTGGTGAAGGCGGCCAAGCTAACAAAATGATCCTCCCAAACCTCTTTCTTCTTTGATCTCTCAAGCCCTGTAGCTGTAGCATCTCCCCTTCTGCCATTATCGGGGATATAATATGTAACCTATGCCTCAGGGACTAGTGTAGTCGATGGCTCAGAAGATTGACTAGCACTCTCTGATCCATCAGAGGTGCTATGAGATAAATATAGCTCGTCCCTGAGCTAGTATCTCCCTTGCGGCCTCAACTGGGTGGCCGTTTGCTCCTCCTGAACAGAGGCTGATTTGTCCTCTAACACCTCCCTATACGGGACAGAGGAGCTAGACTCTGAGAGGTCTCTACATCTCCCTCTACCGGTTATTGTTTTCTTTCTTATTGTCTTGGGCTGGCCAAGGGGCAAGGCACTTTTTCCTCTACCCCAAGAAGATTCACCTATCCCCTTTGACGTGCCGCCTCGACCTCTTGATCGAACTATTTTATTCATCAAGAAAAGGATATTGTTAGTTGCAATTCATTATTTAAACACATACACGAGACATGTAGGTAAGGGAGAAACAATATGACACAGTGGGCTTGTGCAGTTGAGTCAACCCTGCAGGATAAGGGATTTGCGGTCCACACAATTTGACCTGCGGACGCAGATGGGAACTCGCGGTCCGCATATTTATGTTGTGCGGTCGCATAAGGGAAGTGTGGTCCGCACATTTGAGATTGCAGCCGCACTTTCGAGTCCCAAAATTGTAAACTCTCTGATGACACAAAAATGGTCAATCTGCGACCGCAAGAGGAAATTTGCGGTTCGCACAGTTTAACTTGTAGTCGCACCTTGGAGTCTCAAAAGTGAAGACTCTCTAATGACAGAGAAGGGTATAATCTGAGGCCGCAAGAGGAAATCTACAATCTGCACAACTTAAGTGCGGCCGTAGAATTCAAACAACTACGAACATACAACTTTTTTTAATATAAGATTTTTTAATTTCTTGCACAAATAGGCATGTAATCATTGTAAAATCATGAAATTTTACTCACCTAGTCCCATTAGAGCATGTATCAAGTTAACCGAGTTCAGATCTACCCCACATGGACACACAATGGAACTCTAATAACAAATAGCCTAAAAAGAACTAAAAAATCTACAAATTAAACTAACATAAAAATTAACATGAAATTGAAGCATAACGGATAGAGTGAATGTAATGAGTGAGTAATTTAGGTGGCCGTGTGTGTGGACAGTTAATATCTACAAGAAAACTTAGTAAGAGACAGTGTTTTGTTCAAAGAAGGAAAATGGTAAAATGAGCCCTATTGTTCTATTTATACCATTCAAAATGAGAAGGGATGAGAGACGAGTGCGGCCACACATTTTTATGTGCGGTCCGCACTCTTTAACTGGGGAGCTTAATCATAGAATACCTTCTACGGTCCGCACATTTTTTTGTGCAGACGCAGATTTCACGTGCAGTCGCAGATCGACCTCCGCACTGACAAGCTTAAGCTTCGGAGAGATGGTATTTTTGATGTTCTAAATGTGCGGTCTGCAAGAAAAATGTGCGGACGCAATGCTCATCTGCTATGGCACATAAAAATATGCGGTCCGCACAAATAAAGTGTGGTCTGCACTCTTTTGAACACTTAGCCAAATTTTCATCCACAATTCTTGTATGTCACACTCATCCCTGTAGCACGCTCCAAATCAAGTTAGAACACAAATAACACCTAACTACGAAAGAAAAAGGAAAAAAAACATGGGTTGCCTCCCAATAAGTGCCCGATTTAACGTTGCGGTACGACGCAGAATATCCTTAAGTGAAATGAATGACCGCCACGACGTGGCTATCTCCACCCTTTCCCAAGTAGTGATTCACCCGGTGACCATTGACTCAGAATACTTCATTATTTTTGTTCTTCAAGTCCAATGTACCAAAAGGTATTACACCCACAATTTCAAAAGGACCACTTCATTTGGATTTTAGCTTCCCGGAAAACATCCTCAACCTTGAGTTAAATAACAATACAAAGTCGCCCACCTTGAACTCTTTATTCCAAATGTATTTGTCATGAAGATATTTCATCTTTTCTTTGTACAAGGACGAACTCGCATAAGCATAGTACCGGAACTTATCCAATTCATTCAAATGTGCAACCCTCGAGTTAACGGCTACATCCCAATCAAGATTAAACTTCTTTAGAGCCCACATGGGCTTGTTCTCTAGTTCTACCGGAAGATGACAAGCTTTTCCGAATACAACCGGTATGGCAACATTCTGATAGGTGTTTTGTAAGCCGTTTGATAATCCCATAATGCATCATCAAGCTTCTTGGACCAATCCGTCTGATTAGCATTCACCGTTTTGGACAAGATACTCTTTATCTCCCAGTTGGAGACCCCCACTTGCCCACTAGCTTGTGTGTGATAGGGAGTCATAATTTGTGAGTAACACCATACTTGCTAAATGTCGAAAGTCTTAGTGCAAAAATGTGACCCACCATTACTTATAATTGCACGTGGAGTACCAGACCTTATGAAAATATTCTTTTTCAAGAAAGCTACCACACTTCTCGCCTTATTGTTGGGTAAAGCAACGACCTCAACCCATTTGGACACATAATCCACCGCGACCAAGATATAGGTATTTCCGCAAGAACTCACAAAAGGGTACATGAAGTCAATACCTGACACATCAAAAATATCAATCTCCAAAATGGTTGTGAGAGGAATTTCATTTTTCTTTGAGATTCCACCGATATGTTGACATTCATCACATCTTTTCACTAACTCACTAGCATCTTTGTAAATAGTAGGTCAATAGAAACTGCAACTAAGCACTTTGGCCGCCATTCTTGCTCCACTATGATGACCACCATATGGCAAAGAATGACAAGCCTCGATAATTTCACCTTGATCTTCTTCCTGTACACATCTTCTAATCACCCCATATGTGAAAATTCGTAAAAGGTATGGTTCATCCCAATAATAATCTTGACAATCCCGTTTGAGCTTCTTCCTTTGGCTTGAAGAGAACTCATCCGGAATGATTTCACACACAAGAAAATTTGCTAAGTCCTCTAACCATGGCACTTCTTTCATTCAAATAGCTAAGAGTTTCTCATCGGGGAAGGAGTTATTGATTTCCAGGCCATCATGCAGCCTCCCTTTCTCTTCTAAACGAGATAAGTGATCCGCCACTTGGTTTTCACTACCTTTTATATGTTGGATGTTAATATCAAATTCTTGTAACAAGAGCACCCATCTCATAAACCGAGCTTTGGAATCCTTTTTGCTCATAAAATAATGAAGCGCCACATGATTCGTATGGACAATGGCGTTTGCACCTATCAAGTACGGGCAAAACTTCTCAATTGCAAACACAATAACAAGGAGCTCTTTCTCTGTAACAGTACAATTGACTTGGGAACTGTTCATGGTCTTACTAGCATAGTAGACCAGATGAAAAATCTTATTGATGCGTTGCCCTTAAACAACCCCAACCGCTACATCACTTGCGTCACACGTGAGTTCAAAAGGCACACTCCAATTTGGAGCGGTGATGATGGGAGAAGTTGTCAACTTGAACTTCAACAATTCAAAAGCTCTCATGCAATCATCATTGAAATTAAAACTTAGCATCATTCTCAAGAAGCTTGTACAACGGGTTCACCACCTTAGAAAAGTATTTGATGAAGTGCCGGTAAAAACCCGTGTGACCTAAGAAATTCCGCACGCCCTTCACCAAAGTTGGGGGTGGAAGCTTAGAAATCACCTCAATCTTTGCCTTGTCAAATTCAAATTCAATTCAATTCAATTCAATTCCATGAAATGACATTTCTCCCAATTGAGCACCAAATTTGTTTCTTCACATCTAACCAACACTTTATCCAAATTTACAAAAAAATTATCAAAAGAATATCCAATCATCGAAAAGTCATCCATGAAAACTTCAAGGTACTCCTCCACTATGTCCATGAAAATAGCCATCATACATCTTTGAAAAGTCGTCGGTGCATTGCACATACCAAATGGCTTCCATTTGAAAGCAAAAGTACCATAAGGACATGTAATGGTTGTTTTCTATTGATCTTCCAAAGTAATGAGAATTTGGTTGTAGCCCGAGTACCCATCAAGAAAGCTATAAAAAGCATATCCGGCTAATATATCGAGCATTTGATCTGAGAAAGGAAGTAGAAAATGATCTTTCCTTGTGACTTTGTTGAGCTTGCGATAGTCCATACACACCCTCCAACCTGTCACCGTTCTAGAAGGAATCAACTCATTCTTGTCATTGGTGACCACCGTCATGCCCCCTTCTTTGGGACACATTTAACTGGAGAAGTCTGTGAACTATCGAGATGAGGTAGACAACCCCGACATCCAGCCACTTGATAATCTCTTTCTTGACAACTTCTTACATAGCCTCATTGAGTCTCTTTTGATGTTCAAAAAATGGTTTGGCATCATCCTCCAACTTGATCTTATGCTTGCATAAGGCGGGGCTTATCCCTTGAATATCCGCCAAGGTCCACCCAATAGCCTTCTTCCTCTTTTGTAGCACTGCCAATTTGAAATCAAACTGCACGTTTGTTAAACAAGAGGAAAGAATAACCGGTAAAGTAGAACAAGGACTAAGAAATTCATACCGAAGATGTGGAGGCAATGGCTTCAACTCCAAGGTAGGAGGATCTTCAATAGAAGGCTTTGTATTAGGAGTTCTCCTTATTTCAAGATCTAAGGACATTTTTCGGGGGTGCATAGTTGTACGACCCCATTCCTTGCAAATAGTTCACACATTCCATGAAGCCATCCATATCGTCATCATCAAAGTTGAGCAAGATGGCCTCCAAAACATCACCAATATTGATTATAGCACCTGTTTCATCAACAATAACATCGGTCACTAAGTCCACAAAAGAATATACCTCATTGCTATTTGGTTGCCGCATTGACTTACACACATGGAACACAATTTTTTCATCACCAACCAGAAAAATGAGTTCTCCGGTTTCAACATCATAAAGAGCCTTACCCGTATCAAGGAAAGGTCTCCCAAGAATAATCGACACTTCATAATCAACCTCACAATCATGTCGCGGATAGTGCCCGCCATGAACCGGTATAGCCTCATCCCCGTCGTTACGGGTATTATTGATGAAATTTTCGTGCTGAGGCTGATTTTCTTGGGCCTCAACGTTGTGTGCAATATTTGACATCGTTATATGCCATTTTCTATGATTTTTGTTAAGAACAAAAAAATCAAATAGGTTAGTAATAGATACAAGGATCAATTCAATTACACAACCGTCTAAGTCCCCCGATGGGCGCCAAACTGTTTACCCGTAAAATGGTACAATTGAATTTATACGTGGTTTATAGACAATCGAATCGATTTGATCCTAAAATGATAAATAAATTAGACAAAAATGTAAGACTTAGCCTTGAAATCGAGATAAAACATCACAAAATCTTGGTTTCGGGAGCAGAGCTTTAGAAGACAGTAAGAACAATATTAATGAGCAAGAGGATAAAATAGTATTAAGCTTTTGAACAGAGTATAGTATTAGCTTGTCAGAAAATTCGTTCCCTTTACAATGGTTCTATAGCTCACTATTTATAATTGCACCTAGGGAACAAGGTCCTATGATCAACCTCCTCTTTAATGACAACTACGAGGGCCATTGAAGAATGTGTAACAGTTGGCCGTGAATGTCATATTATCTGTAACGGACCATGTACTTAATGCTGTAGAATATTCTCTATTAAATGCTACCGGGTGGCAAGCATTTATTTCGCCTTTATGAATACCATTATCTCCGGTAACAAATGATAATAATATTAATTAGAGTTTACTCGTCAATTTAGATCATCATAAAAAACTATATTATTAAATTATATATTTATCTAAAGATAATAATGCACCTATTATGTTAAAGTTACTAGTATCTATGAACGTGCGTTGCACGTTAATAATGACACGTGATGATTTAAACATTTATTTATATGAAGGAACAATAAAATTTAATTAAAGAGAGAATTTTTATGTATAATATTACAACAATCATCTAAATGCCGAAAAATATTATTACGTTAGCATAGTACATGAATTTAAAATAAAAGGACATCGGTTAAACTTACACACATGATCAATTTTGTCATGTTAGTTAGATAATTATATATTATCATTTAAAAGTATTTAAAGTGATTGTATCTTAACGAACACTTCTTTGTGGATATTATTTTTTTTGTGTATGTTTTCTCCTAATGTGTTGGTTGCTTTGCCTTAACCAGAACTCTTGTTGTCGATCTTTATATCCCTCTTGAAAGTGCAACATACAGTTGTTTGTGCAAGAAAACATATTGCGGTAAATATAGTCCAATATTTAAAATTTTTGTCCTTATGCTTTATTTATTATATTTGCAAAACATAAACATACTAGAAAATATTTTCACTCAAATTTAAAAGGACATTCCTTAGTTTTGGAAGACGAAAGTTGAATTACAGGATAAGAATATACTTAGAAGCACATTAACAAGTATCATAATTTTTGCACGTATGACGTTATTGTCAAAACNGAAGCACATTAACAAGTATCATAATTTTTGCATGTATGACGTTATTGTCAAAATTTCTATATACCATCTGTGTGCTATTACATGAGCTATTCGGCGTATTTAAGTTTTTCAGTATCATGACAGGCATATTTTTCTTCAAAATTAACCTATATACAATGGAAGATCAATTTTAACTTAGTCTACTATATATACGGTGACACTAACATAAGTAAGAAATAAGAAACATCACAACAAACATGTATGGTAGAAGACCATTTGGTATTAAAGTATTTAAGTACTTTTCTTGGTAGTAATTATTGGTATAATTTTCTGCTGAGTCAAAAACTAAAAAATATTTTGTTTTTACTATAAAATTTTGCAATCAATTTTTTATTTAGTTGATCAACATATTTATTTTTGCTAGCTAAGATATATTTTTAATTCTATCATGCGATTTGCACAAATTGCGTTTTAATCTAATGATAGAAATATTTCTTTTATTAAATGCACTACTATTACCAGTGGGATTGATAACCGAGTGTTTGGGAAGAACCAAATCATCTTTTATCGGATACTCTTCTTCGTTTCTGATACGAAGCAAGAAGACACTGAATATTGGATATGTTCTTACTTTATATTTCTTGTCAGTTGAATTTTTTTCGTTGAGGCCAGAAGTATAACTTTGGTTAGCTAGCTTTTACAGTCTCTACTTTTGTCGATTTTGGAACCACTGGTAGTACTTGACAGAAATCACCTCCCAAACTATTATTTTTTCACCAGACGGTTCATTAATATCCAATATATCTCTAGAACTTCGGACAATTATTTCGATCGTTTGACACTTAGTCATAAGTGCTTCATTCCATATCATCAATTTTGATTGCCTTATAAATTTAGCATCATTGCTCTGCTTTGATATATTTGTGATGGTTATTTAAGTTGTTTGAAGAAGTATATCAAATCTAAAGTGCGTGGTCTCACAATAAAATCGTTGTTTGTACAACACTTGCTATTATTGCGAACAATGTCATGCCTCTTGATATGATATTTGCAAGTAATGTATGACATAGAAATAATATTTCGATTCTGCCGGAGACATCTACAAAGAATAATTCTGTTATATCAGAGTCGACTCTTTATAATATAGTCTTGAAAACTTGTTCTTGTTTAGGATTTAGCTTTGATTGTGCTTCCTCAGACACTTGTATAACATTTTGATTCTTAATAATATACTAACCTTTTTATTTTGTGTTCTAGCGCTCTTTTTATGGAAAAAATTTACGTACACTGAGATTTTTTTTTTAACTTGAAAAAGAATTTTACTCATATGATGAATTTAAAAAACAATCGAATTGGATTCTCTGGCTAAATAATTAATTAAAAGATTTAATTATTTAGTTTTAACATAAAAAATAATTTATTCTATGTTGATTCAGATCTTAATATTAGTTCATCTCTTGTTTTGAATATTTAATCTTAATTATATTATTATCCACCATAAATTTTATTTTCAAAGAGTAAAAGATTGATATGACATTTCACTTTTAGATTTTTATGTTTGTAGAATCATTAGTGGTATTGACTCTTAAGACCATTTTTTTTCTCTTTCTCACAAATTTATATTCTTAAATATTTTCTTAGCTGTTGTTTAATAATTGGGTTTACACAAAAAAATGATAAAAAATATTATTTGAGTAGGAAAATAGTTCAAATATAATATAAAAATATATTATCGTGGTGGTATTTTTCTCTCTCAATTTTAACTCTTTATGCATTCTATTTAATATTACTTTTATTTTTTCTTCGTATTGGACATTATGTAGTGGTAATGTATTGTCAATATGGAGGATGTTTATGAAAATAATTTTATTAAACTTTCGTACATATTTTAAATAAGAATTTAGTAGACAAAATTTTATTAATTTTAAAATTTTATATATTATAAATTAGCATATAAGATATTGTAGTCCAAAAAATAGGTTATTGCAGTTATGTCCTTTCCCGATGAGTTCTTCCGTTTAATATTTTAGGGCAATTTTGATATATTAATATTGTATTTATGCGTTTATAATAATATAGGCTCTCATTTTTCTGAATGGATTTGGACAATATAATATATTCTCAAAATAAATTAGTAATAGAACATTATAATATATTTTCAAATTAAATTGGTAATAGGATTTTTTAATAAGTATATCCTAAAAGTAATATGATTATATGACTAAATATATTTACTTGTTCAATTTTATATGGATCAGACAACCCGAAAATAATTATACTAATAGGATTCTTAAAGGTAATCATGTAGGAATTCCTAACGTGTAGTATTATGTCCTAAAACTAATAGGATTATAAAATTAATATCTATAATTCCGGTTATATCTTTTTATTATGAGTTATTATGCTTAAAATTATAAGATTATTTTTATAAATCAATATTGTATTCATGCTTTTATAATAATATAGATATAGATAGATACGCCTGTCGACAAAATGACACCTGAGTTGCTGCCTCGCAACAAAAAGAAGTTGCTTCCTCCGAAAATTAAGAAAACACCATTTTTTATTAGACCCTTGTATTTTCAATCAATTTTTTATCATTATTAATTTGTGGTTACTACAACGGTATTTTTTTCTCTTTAAATTAATTTTAATTTTTTTTAAAGACAAAATAATTCATAATTATAATGTTAAATATAAACCCTCCTTTTTCCTTTACAACTTATTCGGATGGTTGTTATATATTATTTCATATTGTATCGTATAATATTGAACTATATCGTTTCATAATGTATCGTATAGTATTGAACTATATCATTTTTATGTATACAATATTTGGATAAATTATATTATTTACCGTCGTTTTATAATATAATGCACCAACAATATAAAAAATAAACTTGCAATATTATAAAAAAGTAATGTACAATGTAGAATTATAGTATAAAAATATAGAGTAAATAATAAAATAAGATTATTTAATAATAAAAAAGATAAGATAAGAGAAACTAAAAGGTAATAGTGCGAGCATATTATAACGATAATTTTATAATTTAATAATAAATATAATAAAATTTAAATAATAAATATAAATATTATATTTAAATTTAAAGTAATAGCAATACAAAAGATTCTTCACAAAAGGCGGCCAGAGCCTCCAAATCCGCTTCAAGGAGAAAGCCTAAATTCACGATATTTAAAAGAGAGCCGCTTCTTCTTCTTCTTCTTACAAGCAGCCTCTTTTTCTATTATCGAACAAAAAGCAACAGCGGTTCAGTTCTAGAAACCAAAGAACGAGAAAACCC
>AWOL01S0027891.1:118613-128992 GCA_000715115.1 Nicotiana otophora | reverse complement strand
AACTTTTATTTTGCAGGATTAATATTTACAAATACAGAAATATTGACCGGGAATAACACTTCTTGTATATTTTACATGTTCCTTTTGAAAAACCAGAAACCTACCTGACCATTATGTCTAAAATAGCAGTTGTACATCTTCTCTTTTGATTCCCATAATTCTGGCAGGTAGCAACATATGTGAATTTCATGTCATTTTTCAGCTTCTATGGAGCTTACAATTATCTTTGACTTTTTCTTAGCTTCCTCATATGATATTGTAACCACCTCGCAGCCTTCACGAATCTCTGCTAAGTGAAAAACAAATAGGTAAAATATTATTTTTTCACAAGGAAATATAACACTGTTGTCCTGTCCCAAGCATCAAGCAACAAAAGAACTGTCTCTTATTTATGTTGCAAGATATAATTGCAAATGATAATCTCTTTGACATAACATGGCAGGACAGTTAATACGAAAGAACTATTTTTGCTCATTAATAACTCATGCTACCATGTAAAAGAACCAACCATCATAACAAACTGTAATATGTGTAATCAAGTGATACTTGACATTAATAACTACTGAGTAAGCAAGCAAGGAAATACAACAACAACAACAACAACCCAGTATAATCCCACTAGTGGGGTCTGGGGAGAGTAGTGTGTACGCAGACCTTACCCCTACCATGAGGTAGAGAGGCTGTTTCCAATAGACCCTCGGCATCCTTCCCTCCAAGAACTCCCCACCTTGCTCTTGGGGTGACTCGAACTCACAACCTCTTGGTTGGAAGTGGAGGTTGCTTACCATCAGAGCAACCCCTCTTGTCTAAAACAAAAGGTTTTTTCATCTCAAAGGAGTTCGTAAGAACTCTAAACCCTTAAGACAAACATAGTATCTATTAGCACAAAGATTTATTTGATGAAATGAGAAATCAAAATATTATTGAACAATCCAAGGCGAATTGCAGTTTATGCCATAGCGAAGTATAGAGGAAACTCCTATAAAAATAGCTAAACTTATGAGGATGTTTTCAAATAAATAGGATAAGTACATTAAAAACTGCCCGGCTATATTTCACATATAAAATAGATAAAACTAATCACACAATAAGGTAAAACTAACTTGATTGAATTGTAGGTACTAAATTATTACACGTTTGCCTCTTTCTTCTATAATTAATCAGCAAAAAAATTAGAGTTCTCATTAACAGGTAAAAAGTATCTATTTATAATACTCGAAAAATTTGTTGTTGGTCATAATGACGTCTGTGGAATCTGGACGATATGAACAATAATATTGCCAAAAATGGAGCATCATAAGCTACCAAGTTATATATAAAGGACTCAAAAAATCGGCTAGCAGATACATTGTAAAAGGCATCAAGTAGCATTAGAGTTTTCTTATCCCAAGTTTATCCTTCAGTAATGTGATCAATTTATCATCCGCTACTCCCTAGGTGGACTGTGACAAGGTGGGTTGCTCTGATGGTAAGCACCCTCCACTTCCAACCAAGAGGTTGTGAGTTCGAGTCACCCCAAGAGCAAGGTGGGGAGTTCTTGGAGGGAAGGATGCCGAGGGTCATTTGGAAACAGCCTCTCTACCCCAGGGTAGGGGTAAGGTCTGTGTACACACTACCCTCCCCAGACCCCACTAGTGGGATTATACTGGGTTGTTGTTGTTGTTGTTGTTGTACTCCCTAGGTGGACTAAGATGCAACTCCCTTAGCAAAAATCAAAGGAAGATGGAAACAACTTGTTTTCAGAAATGTCAAATCGAAAATCTATTTCAAAACAGGATTCTCATGAAGCTACCACTTTACTCTCTCTAAAAGTTCCAAGCCCCTCTTGATGGCTCTTGCTCTTTTTGTTCATTACATGTTCTTTCCCTTCTATAGATATTAATACCTGAAAAAAGCAAAGTCTTGTGCAAGCTATTCTTATCCAAGTTTGATTCAGGCCAAATGGATAAGCAATATCGTTATACGAAGTGGAGAAAATACAGGCGATAGGTCCAAATTCCGATCACAGAACATACAACTACTTGTTCATACCCCAAAAACGGAGTCAAGAAAGAAATATAAAGAGAGAAAAATTGTACATCTTCAATCACTTTGCAACTTTTGGGCCATCTCCCCTGTGACTCGAGTAAATTTGGATTTGAAAAGTTCACGTGGTACATATACCAAAATATGTAAGACTTCACAACTTCATATTTTGCATCAATGTAGGTCAAAATGTCACTTACACCAAACTAAAATAGAAAACATATGAAACATCGCAGAAAGTTGCTAGCTAAGATTAAGCATGTGCATTCATATAAAGATGCCCATGTCTAGATGATATCATTAAGCTTATAATAAATTTGTATATATCATAACTTTGAGATAAGCTCACAAGAAAGGCTTGGCGAATCTATTTAATTCATTAAAATCTCAAGCAAGAATTTCTTTTAACTACATAATCATGCATGAAAACATTACCAAAATCAAGTTCACATGCCTTGCGAGAGTTCATAACTAATCTAGAAAGCTTGGGAATTTGGTTACTTGAGAAGTCGAGAGCATTGCTCCTTTAAACTATGTGGTTACATGCAGTGGCAGACCCAGGATTTTGTGCAAGCGGGTTCAATATTAGAAGTACATAACTTTAGTTGTAAAATAGTAGTTGTTAAGTGGGTTCAAATAAAATATTTATACAAAATTTACGTAGCTTTAATTCTGATTTATACATATACACATTATTATTTTTGATGAAGCGGGTTCAGTTGAACCCGGTTGCCACCATGTGCGTCCGCCACGGGTTACATGTCAACTCTACTCTAATCCATATTTTTATATCATTGGACACATACTCATGTTCAAATATATCTCACTGTTATCACAAAGTACCTGCATATAAAATACGAAATTGGAACCAGCATGGAGCAAAAATTGACTTCTTAACACTTGTGTTAACACTTGTAGATCTTCTTCCGCAAGCTCTTGTCCTGACCCTTTGGGATGGTTTCATCTAACCAAATCCATGTATGGGTAACTTATATATTTTAATGGGTCGTATTGTCTTGTCAACTCCAATTTAGTTACCTGCTAGCCAAAGTTGTTCTGAACCGAGTCAGTAATTAGCTTTTTTTATTTATAGTGAATTAACTAAATAGTATATAATGCATAAGATATTGTTCAATAATTTTGTCTAGTAGAAGTAATGTACATTTGGAGTTGCTAAATGATGCTTCTTGTGCCGAGGGTCTACCGGAAACAGCCTCTCTACTACTCCGGAGTAGGGGTAAGGTCTGCGTACACACTAACTAACCAGACCCCATTTGTGGGATCTCACTGGTTGTTGTTGTTGTTTTGAGTTTCTAAATGATAGTATGTTTATGTAATAGAACAACTGGAAAAAAAAGGAATAAAAACTTGTTCAATTGTTTCAGGTTTATTGTCAAACACTTTTGCTGCATCAAAGTTCTTCCATTTTTGTTACTACTATTTATTCCTGATGGCAATTCAGTGCTTCTGTAGAAGAGTTCTAAAAAATAACTACATACATGAAGAAAGAGGAGAAACAAACAAATATCCAAAATCACATACTCTGTAGGAGTATTAAAAAGAAAAACAAAGTGAAAGGCAAAGATACTTTGAGAGAGAGTGAAAATTGTAAATCAATAATCTTGTCAAAAAGTAAAATCGAACATCTAAATGCTCATCAAGAAGAAACAGAGAACAAAAATCAGCAAATCCACATACAAAGGGGAACCACAATAGAAATTTTGAAATTAATCAAGAATTCATGGCCAAAAGCAGAAGTAAGGAAGACATGCATATCAAATGAGATAGAAATACCAGACATGAATGTAGAAAATCTAGCAAGAAATTATTCAAAAGAATAGAGAAACCAACATCGAACAAAAATAGACAAAACTTTCAAAGAAATCTAGAAATGAAATCCAGAACACAACACAAGAAAAAGAAACAGGGGAGAAAATTTATAAAACTTAATAAACACAATAGACGCTAGAAAATTGAGGCAAGCAGAATGAAAAATCACAAAAAGACAGAATTTATGAAAGAAATATGAACATAGACAGAGGAGAAATCTCAAACACAAAGGATCAAAAGAAGCCCAGACGAATTGTAAAACTCACTAAACTTGCAGAGTGTCCGAAGGAGAGAAAATTAGAGGAGTTGTAATCTGTCTGCACTCTGCAAATTGAAACAGAGGAGCATTTGAAATGAATTACACGTGGTAAGGTAAAGGAAAAGTGCAGACACGTGTTACTTCACCAACAACTATGGGCCAAACATAGAGTACTATTCACACTTCGTTTTGGACAGTTCAGGAATGCCATGTTCGTACCCTCAAACTCCCACTTCTAAATAATAGAAATTACTGATCATTTACCAGTTACCACGCAAATTTAAGATACCATTTAATTAGTGTTACTATATATGGTATTGTCTTTAATCTGCTTGGACACTGAGAGTGGAGACTGTTAATTCATTTTGTCATTCTAACTTAATCAAAGTATCTAGAACCGAGTTTTTAGCCAAAATTGTTCCTTGTGTTTGGAGGTAAATTTAACTTTGTACTTTATCTATTGTCTTAAGTACTTATTGTCCTTTAAGTTTGCTAAACTTGAGCATGTTTAGTCCACTTAACAAAAGACCCAAAACTGATGGGTAAAAAAATTTCAGTACTCAAATTTTGCAGAACCGATGTAGTGAATCTAAACCTGTTTAACGGACCGGGTTGACCCGGTTCCGGACTGGCTCGGTGGAAGGGGGCCGGATAGGGCTGGGTTAGGGGGTTTAGGGGATTGGTCCGTATATATTTTTTTACCGATTAACCGGATCGGTCAAACCCGGTCAATGAAAGTTACTTTTGAACCGATTAACCGGACCGGCCCGACCCGGTTCAACGACTATTTTTTTAATTTTTTTTTAAAATTATCACACTTGTTTCTACAATCTTAAAGGTGACAAATGGGTGGGCCGGGCCGGGCCCTTAGGCCCGGAACCGTTCCGGTTCAATTTTTCATCGGATGAGCCCAGACTGGTGAAGCCCGATTTTAAAAACTTGGCAACCGGCCACGATTGGTGACCGACCGATCACTATTTTTCTCAGCCGGGCCGGTTCGGTTAACTGGTTCAACAATAATTTTCATTGACTGAATTTGACTGGTCCGGTTAACCGGTAAAAAAAATATATACGGACTAACCCCCAAACCCCCCAAACCCAGCCCTACCCGGCCTCCTTCCATCAGCCCGGGCCAGTCCGATTTACTACCGGTCTAGGACGGTCCGGAACCGAGTCAACCCGACCCGTTAAACAAGTTTAGGTTCACTACATCGGTTCTGTAAAATTTGAGTACTGAAAGTTTTTTTACCCATCAGTTTGGGTCTTTTGTTAAGTGGACTAAACCTGCTCAAGTTTAGCAAACTTAAAGGACAATAAGTGCTCAGAGCAATAGATAAAGGACAAAGCTAGACTTACCCCCAAACATAAGGGACAATTTTGGCTAAAAACTCTCTACAACCTTATATAAGTATGGGAAGATGTGTAAAGAGGAAACATTCTTTTTTTTTTCGTTCTTTTAATGTCATAAATAGTAACCGTATCTTACTATTTCGATAGCGGCGAAAACTAGAAATTTTTTCAAGGATGTTTAGACCTTGAAAGAAATTTTTCGATAAAAGGTGTTCAGTATATATATACATCTACAATTAATATTTTATTTATATATATAATGTGCTTTTTCGTAATATTTCTAAGACCTTAGCAAAAGGTGGCTTTGTCCCTGTCTTTGAACAATGTTAGGCTCACATAATGACATCGAGCTTCTATAAGGGTGAAGACCAGTCATCAACTCATAAAGAGTAGAGCAGGCAAAATTGATATTCGTACTTTCCGACTATCGTGTTCACAGGTTATTGAGACGAAAACAGTACAGTAATAGGCATATTACTGTTATTTTACTGTAGAATAATGTAATCTTCTTATATTGATATATATAATAATGTCACTAAACAAACCAACAGCTGGAATAGCTCAGTTGGTTAGAGCGTGTGGCTGTTAACCACAAGGTCGGAGGTTCAAGCCCTCCTTCTAGCGTTTTTGCACTAAATTTTTTTGACTGTTAAGGAGAATATGTTTGGAAAAATAAAATAAGAAAACCGTGAGCGGCAGGATTCGAACCTGCGCGGGCAAAGCCCACATGATTTCTAGTCATGCCCGATAACCACTCCGGCACGCTCACCAATGTATCTTTTATGTTGCGGTTTTCCCTTGAAGTGAGTTAATGGCTTTAATGCCAAGCCCATGAATATTTCATGAACACTAGTGAAGGTTCAGCGCGGAGGAGTTAGAGAAATCGGGTTATGTTCCCTGATATAAAAATGGCTATCCAAAAAGGATATGAAATGGTAGCCACTTTTTAATATGCTATTTAGTTTTTATTCAGTATTTTTAATGTGGAGCAAAAATAATCACTACTCTATTAAAATTAATACGAAAAGACGTTGTTACCCTTTCTTCATGAGTGTTGTGTAAATATTAAGGACATGGTGTCCTTAACATTTACACTGCACACATGAAGTTAAGGACGCCATGTCCTTAACATTTACATTGCATATATGAAGTTAAGGACATGATTTCTTAAAGTTTAACAACGGAAGGTGCAAATACATGACACTTTGTCCTTAATATTTATACAACATTCATGAAGTTAAAGATACTATGTTCTTAATATTTACGCAACACTCATAAAGTTAAGGACACTATGTCCTTAATATTTACAGTGCACATATGAAGTTAAGGACATGAGGTCCTAAAGTTTAACAAAGGAAGGTGCAAATACATGACACTTTGTCCTTGATATTTACACAGCATTCACGAAGTTAAGGACACCATGTCCTTAATATTTACACAGCATCCATGTCTAGTACAAGGGTATTTTCGTCCGGATGAATATAAATTTATTAAGCACTGGCTAAAGAGTAAAGACATCTCTAATTAGTGGCTAACTGTGCACTTCCCCTATGAAATGCTATACAACATTTCTTTACAAGACAATAAATTAAGTTGGGCTGGATTCTTACGTGGTCCATATGGGCTGGATCATCTGATTCCAAACTGTACCAAGTCCAATAAATTATGATGTAAATAGAAGGAAACAAAATAAAGAAGAATTAACCTAAATAACCGTCCACCTAACCATTTAAATTAAAAATAGCTAATATATATATATATATATATATATATATATATATATATATATATATAAAATCAACGTATAATTTATATATTGTGAATCAGGCCGGCCCAACTCCCACCTTATTACCCTGTTTAGCTCTATTCTCCTTGTTTACATAGTAGCCAACAGCCCCATGGAAGTAGCAGTAGAAATGACACCAGGTGGCCACTCTAGATGGCTGCTATTTAGGAATTTGCCAGTGCATCCTGAATTTCAGTTTTTCAATTCAATTTTTTCAGGACAAAAATGTCCTGAATTGTCCTGAAGTTAAGATGTTTTGTTTAAAATTTCAAAAAAAAATAAGTATTGACTAGTCTCTAAATATCATCCCTGAAAATGACTATTTGTGCACTTGCGCGAAGTAGCAGCAGCATCTAAAGTGTCCAAGGTAGTGTTGTATCCATGCATTGTTTGCACCGGATGGCATTTTAGGTATCATTCTTTAAAGTTTGGCCTCTGTTAGCCTAGTAGGCAAAATAGGTTTCGTTTTTGAAAATAATTGAATAATTTTCTTGCAGACAAATTTAATTGATTGAACAAGTACAAAATTGAAAGGTAGACTCAAAAAAGGCAAAACTCCCGTATTGTATTTTTGAAAGGTATTTTTGTCATGGTGATTAATACTTAAATATTTTCTTCACCCAAAAAAAAGAGAAACAGCTTAACTGCAGCTCGACAATGCTCTAACAACTACTGGTTTTTGCTGCATGCTGTCTTGCACATCAGTGGCGGAGCTAGAAGGCCGAATACGGGTTCGACTGAACTCAATAGCTTTTCCTGATCAACTAATGTATTTGCGTTTAAAAAATTCATTAAATATATACAAATATTAAATTTAGAATCCATTTATCAGCCTTAAAGTCGTTATAAAATTTAAAACTCATAAAGTTAAAATTCTGGCTCCGTATCTGTTGCACATCATGATCTACAAAAGTAGAATGGTTGTTTAGTTTAATCAGTCCCTTTCTGTTAGTACTCGGGATGTCATCTGGAAACATACATTACAAGAAAGATTACCACATGGACATAGTATAGTATATCAATTGTTAGACAAATGATAACGTAGAGAAACCGGGTATACATATGATGTTTTGTAGATTGGTTATATTAGAATGGTAACTAGAATATATCCGTTACACTTATATATGATGTACTATATATCAAGGAGGAAAATGTTGCTGCAGACTGTAATACACTACTGAACAGCAAAGGAACTTTATTGTATGATCGCCAATAAATAAACTACATTTTGTTTAATTCATCAATTTAGTTCAATCTGTAGCAAATAATCTATGTGATGTATAATCAATTGTATATTACCAATGAAGATCATTTAAGTTTTATCTAATTAAGAAAGTCCAAGACTAATAAAAATAAAAACTAAAATTAAAATAAAAGTTGCATAGATTCTTAAAACTACTAACTACACAAATAAAATAAATTAAATTACTATTAG
Source organism: Nicotiana otophora (assembly GCA_000715115.1). Lineage (NCBI taxonomy): Eukaryota > Viridiplantae > Streptophyta > Magnoliopsida > Solanales > Solanaceae > Nicotiana > Nicotiana otophora. The sequence goes on along the minus strand of AWOL01S0027891.1, from coordinate 120,307 downwards.
TTGCATATTGAGAAGCTGAAAATGAGAAAAAATACATACTTTCGGACAAAAGATTATTAGGAGGACCTCCTCCTCTTACCTTACAACATAAATGCTAAAACATTTTGTTCCGTTAATTTATTGCATTATTCTAGTAGTTAAAGTATGCTTTTATGAGATACATTTAATTGAGTAATGCAATATTAAATTAGAGATAATGACACACTTTAAAGAATAAAATTCACCAAGTATTCACATGACCATTCAATCTTTTTAATAAAAAAATCTTTCAATAACACTTAAGAAGATAAGAACCAAAATTAATTGTGTGTAAATACTAACATTAGAATAATGAGTATTGTTTGACAGTTGATTATAAACTTCAATAAGTTTTTAATCATCTATAGTATAACCCGAAAATAAAAAATATTTTATTCATAAAGTTACTAACTCGTTGTCTAGTAATTTTTAAACTATTAAATGTATAACATGTGATTTTTTAAATTAATTAGATTACATTATATTTTAACTTAAAGTTACTTACAAATTGTCAATGTCATAGATTAATGCTTAGTGAATTGAACGTTTGAATTTTTTGGCAGAACCTTCATAATACAAGTAAAATTTTACGATGACGGTGGTAGAATTATCTTTGTTCCTCAAGAAAGGTCACAACTCCACACTTTTTCTTTGTAGGGTTATTCTTCTTTTGATCTCATCCTTATTTGCTTTTGTTTCTTCCTTTTTCTTTTGAACGCCAAAAGTAATTAAATCTTTCAGTATTATGAAAACACGGAAAGAAACTGAGAATTTTGAAAAAGAACGTTAGAGTAAACATGTTATAAATTTATGAAACCCATTTGAAGAAAATTCGAGGAGTTATGAGTGTTAGAAGAGAAACAACTTTAGACAAGGAACAACAGTTCAAAAAAGTTTATTGAAGAAAGAAATAAAGGCAAAAAGAATTAAGAACATATAGAAAAACGATAAATCTATATATAACAGGAAAAGAAAAGCACATTAGAATCTCACTTCGACATAGGAGAAAATCACGACTCAAAGTTATTATAATTGTATAGTATAAATATATAAAACAAAAAACAGATATCAAACTCTATGTATTATTTGAAAAAAATCACTACTTCAACTTATACAACAAAAACCTAAAGATGACAAAATCAAAGATCATTAATGAGAATTGTGAAATAGGCTTTACTTCAATCTTCGCCTCATTATTTGACACTTCCTCTGAAATATTCTTCTTAAGATTCACACATGTATGGAATATCTCTGTGCATTTACCTTAAACAAACAACAACGGATATAATTTAAACCATACCTTATTATATTTTTTTCTTTTTCACTCTACAACCTTTGACATAGAGATAGCTTAAACCATTATAAGCAGAATGTAAAGTTAGTATCAATCTTATTTGTTCAAAACATAGAATTCCTTATAAAGGTACATATGGAGGAACATATAATAAATTGTCATAAACTTACACATTAAATATTTAGAGGTTATGAATATGAAAGGTATGAGAGTTATTGAGATTATTAAAAATATAAGTTATGAAGATAAAGAGGTGTGAGTTACGAAGATAGAATTTTTAATATAAAATAAATGGGGAAAATGATGAAAACCCCCCAAAAAGGAGAAAAAAGATAAATATGTTTCTTGGCTTAAGAGATGTGCCACCTCACTTATATATATA
>AWOL01S0027891.1:87085-113893 GCA_000715115.1 Nicotiana otophora | reverse complement strand
AACAACAACAACAACCCAGTATAATCCCACTAGTGGGGTCTGGGGAGGGTAGTGTGTACGCAGACCTTACCCCTACCCTGGGGTAGAGAGGCTGTTTCCAATAGACCCTCGGCATCCTTCCCTCCAAGAACTACCCACCTTTGCTCTTGGGGTGACTCGAACTCACAACCTCTTGGTTGGAAGTGGAGGGTGCTTACCATCAGAGCAACCCACAGATTATATTATTGGTGTGCTAAAAAAATTAATAAAATAGAGAAATTGTTATTTTATGAATAATAATGTTTTTAGTTGTTATAAAAAATGGTAATTAGTTATTTTTTTACTGCGGTATATGTATTTTCGTGATTATTTTGTGATTAAATTAATTTGTTATTTTTTTTATCCGGATTAGATTAATTATGCGCTAAAAAATTAGTAAAATAGATAAATTATTATTTTAGGAATAATCAATCTTATTTAGATGTTATTGTTGTACATATATTAATATGTGACTTTAATGTTGTTTAGTTCCCTGTAGTGTTATGTTGTGTCCGTAATTTTAATGTAGTGCCCGTAATTGTAATGTAGTGCCCTTTAGTGTAGTAAAATGTAGTGCCATTTTGCGTAGTATCTTTGTCGTTATTGAAATTAATCATTAATTATCTGTTAGCCCCAAAAATATCTGAAAAAAGATGATAGTTCAAACACAAACTCTCTCGAATTCTAGTCAACAAACGTAAGAAAATAACATTAAAAAATAACAATATTTGTCAAACTAAATATTTTTATATGAATATTTAATAATTAAAGCATGTATAGTTATGAAAATTAATTATTTAATTCTATTATACTAAAAAATAAGTGAGTAAGAAAACAAACATATAAAATAATAAACTAACATATAAAATAAGAAAATAAAAAATTGCATAGAGACAATGATTATCATGTTTTCCCAATAGTTATCGAGTGGGAGGGACTGCATAAGTTTCTACCACAGACGTTGGACATATGAGTCCCATATTGTTGTAGAAATCAAGCAAGTGGTCTTATTGATGATAGCGATAAAATACGATAAATGTGTGTCAACTGGGGCCTAGATTACGATGCCCTCGGTCTGGAAGAGTGCGTACACGATGTTGACGAAGAAGATTAAGACAGTGACAATGAAATAGTGCCAGACAGCGACGATAATGGCGAATGACAATTTTGTTTTCTTGGGTGTATGTTAAATTCTTGTACTGAAGTACTAATGCTAAATATCAATTAGATTTAACCCCAATAGAAACATAATTTTATTTCATACATTTTGCAAAGCTGAACATTTACATACATTTATTACAACAAATTACTGTAACAAAACACTACGTGTATCCTTGATAATTGGGCACATTAGATGAACTTCCACCGGGAGCTGAATTACCACCGCTACCCAAACCATCTGAAGGACATTTACGGCGTTTTATCCTTTTTGGGAACATATGCCACATTTACGCGCATAAACGGTATCGCCAACATCCATTAGGTTCTGTATACACATTCGTTTTTGCACTTATCGTTGACGCACATAATCCTTTTTACACACCATTTTAAATGGTTCCGGCGGCCAATAATGCTCAGCACCCACTGGCTGCAACTGTCCACTATAGTTATTTAAGTATGCAATAATACTATATTCTTTATCAACGTACCTCGTTGCTGCGAAACCTGTATGTTGAAAATACTTCATGACATGTGAGCACGACATGTGATAGATGGACCATTTTCCACATGAGCATAACCTTCTGGCTTCAGTGACGGTATGTGTATTATTCCCCCGGTTGTGATGAATAGCAGTGCGAACTTCAAAAATATTTTGCTCGTTGCAATACTGTAAAAATGAATGCCACTGTGCTCATTTCCTATATTTCTCAAATCTTTTCATTTGATATTGGCATAAATTCAACACCCATTTCCATCAATGACGATGCACCTCTAGATCTTTCAACAAACCTCTTCGCCATCTGCTTGAATGACATCCGCACCATGGCAGTGACAAGCAATCCACGTGTAGACTTCAATAACCCGTTGAAAGACTCTGCCACATTTCTAGTCAGAATTCCCCATCTTCTCCCACCATCCGCATGCAAAGTCCACTTGTCAAGTTCATGTCGCATCAACCAACTATAGGCTCCTTGGGCCGGATCAATTCCATTCGCCACTGAATTTACACTCTTGATGATCCGTTGCCGCCATCCACATTAAATCATGCAAGTCTTTGTTCGGATAATCCCTCTGGAAGTTGGCCTTCGGGTGCCTCACATAGTAACAGTGGTAGGCATACGGTTCCTGCCATGCACACAAATTCTATACAGAACTTAAAATACCGCCATGCCGATCAGATATTAGACAAATACCTGAATGTTGTCTGACAATGTGCTCCTTCAAGTGGTTCAAAAATAATGTCCACGTCTCTTGGCTTTCATTGGCACAAATAGCAAATGCTAAGGAAAATATACTTCTATTAGCATCTACTGCAACGACGATCAACAACTTAATATCATACTTTCCATAGACATGAGTGCCGTCTATGGATATTACCGACTGACAATGCACAAAATCATCAATGGCTGATTTAAATGCCCATAACACATATGTGAATATGTGTTTTGGTATTCCCGGGCTCCGCTCAAGCTTCCATTCAATAATAGTCCCGGGGTTAAAGTGTTGCAATGCGCCCATGTACCTGGGTAGAGAGGCAAATGACTTATCCCAGTTACCATAAACAATTTCAAACGCACGTTTGTGCCCGAGAAATACCTTTCTTTTGTAATGGTACATCCATATACCTGGTGGACAGACGTTATACACTCTTTTGTCACGACCCCAATTTCCCTCTGTAGGGCGTCGTGATGGAACCTAGTCTCTAAGATTAGGTAAGCCTAACAATTTGCGGAATAACTGAATAATAAAATGAACTCCAATCTCAACACATGATATATAAATAAAAACTGCGATTTAAATAATTACAACTCCCAAAATTCGGTAGAAATAAGTCACAGGCTTCTAAGAGAAAATGCTAAGTATCTTTATACATAAAAGTCTAAAGCGAATAAGGGAAAACAATATAATACGGATATAGGGGGACTCCGAGGTCTGCGGACGCTGGCAGATATACCTAGAAGTCTCCACGCACGGTCCAACTCACTGATATCTGGGATGGTAGGAAGAACCTGGATCTGCACAAAAAGATGTGCAGAAGTGTAGTATGAGTACACCACAACGGTACCCAGTAAGTGCCAAGCCTAACCTCGATAAAGTAGTGACGAGGTCAAGTCAGGGCCCTACTGGTTTAAAAGGAAAGTAAGGCAGAAGATATAATAATATTTTAAAATGACTGAAAATTTAAGCAATAAGAAGTTTTAGAAAATATCAGCACAGTAAATAGAGGTAAACAACATGGGGACTCCCGAGGTACCGCCTCGTAGTCCCAAATGTAAATATGCATGACAGGGGGGATCTCCCGAGTAAACACATCGTAGTCCCAAAGTAAATATGCAATACATGGGAATCTCCTGAGGAACCGCCTTGTAGTCCTAAAGTAAATATACAGTACATGAGGATCTCCCGAGTAAACGCCTCATAGTCCCAAAGTAAATATGCAGTACATGGGGATCTTCCGAGGAACCGCCTCGTAGTCCCAAAGTAAATATGCAGTACATGGGGATCTTCCGAGGAACCGCCTCGTAGTCCCAAAGTAAATATGCAGTACATAGGGATCTCCTGAGTAAACGCCTCGTAGTCCCAAAGTAAATATGTAGTACATGGGGATCTCCCGAGGAACCGCCTCGTAGTCCCAAAGTAAATATGTAGTACATGGGGATCTCCCGAGGAACCGCCTCGTAGTCTCAAATTAAATATGCAGTACACGGGGGATCTCCCGAGGAACCGCCTCGTAGTCCCAAAGTAAATATGTAGTACATGGGGATATCCCGAGGAACCGCCTCGTAATCCCAAAGTAAATATGCAGCCGATAATCGAAGGAAACATGAATTTACAGCAAGAAATCTTATAGTTAAAGATTTAATTCAAATCAAGGGAAGCAGGTAATTCAACTAAGCATGTTGCACAAATTGCAAGTAAGAGTTAAGGCACGTAGGCATACGATACTAGGCTAAACATGAATACTACATATGCTAAGGCAACTCAGTTAAGGAATTTAAAAGAAGACAACTTGACAAGAACCGGAAATTTCTATAATTAGCCCGTGTACGCACTCGTCACCTCGCATACACGAAGCTCACACAAGGTTAGACATATCATATATCATATATTGTTACAACAGTACCAAATCCTAAAGGGATTTCCCTACATAAGGTTAGACAAGTCACTTACCTTAAATCTCGCTCAATCAATCGGTAAGAATGCCTTTTCCTCGAATTTCCGACTCCGAATGGCCCAAATTTATCCAAAATCAATTATATAACATGAATACAATTACAAAAAACTAATTTAAATCATAAATCTACAACTTTAGCAAAGAATCGAAAAATCACCCCAAAAAGTCGACCCGGGCTCACGTCTCGGAATCAGGTAAAAGTCACAAAATACGAACACCCATTCGATATCGAGTTCACTCATACCAAAATTACCAAAATCCGACACCAAGTCGCCACTCAAATCCCCAAATTTAACTCTCTATATTCCTAGCTTCAAACTCCCAAATTCCACCTTTAACACACACAATCTAGGTGGGAAAGTCAATGGGGAAACAAGGTTATTGATCAAAAATAAGTACAAGAGACTTACCTCAAGAAACCCCATCGAAAATGCTCTCAAAAATCGCCAAGACCCGATCTCAAAATGTTTAAAATGAGCAAAAATCGTGAACCCTTTCATTCAAGTATTCTGTCCAGCATTTCCGCTTCTACGGACACTTAGCCGCATCTGCGGCATCGCAGAAGCGACAACTTATCCACTTCTATGGTTCCCTCACTCCAGCGGTCGCTCTTTCATACCAGCAGAACTTTCGCTTCTGCGGACCTAAATCCGCATCTGCGCCCACTTGCTCGCTTTTGCGGGCTCGCACCTACGGTCAATCTTGCGCAAGTGCGATTACATTAGAGCTGGTGCCTTGAGCCATACCCACAAGTCCAAATTTGATCCGTTAACCATCTGGAATCCACCCGAGGCCCACGGAACCTCAACCAAACTTAACAAAAAGTTCTAAAACGTCATACGGACTTAGTCGAGCCTTTAGATCACATCAAACAACGCTAAAAATACGAATTGCACATCGATTCAAGCCTAACGAACTTTAAAACTTCAAACTTCTACATCCGATGCCGAAACCTATCAAATCAAGTCCGATTGACCTCACATTTTTCACACAAGTCACAATTGATATTACGGACCTACTCCAACTTCCGGAATCAAAATCTGATCCCGATATCAAAAAGTCCACTCCTAGTTAAACTTTCCAAAAATTATCAAATTTTCTACTTTCACCAATTGACGTTAAAATGGCCTACAGACATCCAATTCAACATCCGAACACACTTCTAAGACCAAAAATACGCTACGGAGCAACATGAACTGACAAAACTCCATACTAAAGCCGTCTTTACATAATTCAAACTACGGTCAATTCCAACAACTTAAACTTCCATTTTAGGGACCATGTGTCCCATTTCACTCCGAAACCAAAAACAAAACTTTTCGGTAAGCCACAAAACCCAAAAATGAAATAGAGGGAGAAATAATTAGGGGTTCAGGTCTAATACTCTCAAAATGACCGACCGGATCGTTACATCCTCCCCTTCTTAAAATAAACGTTCGTCCTCGAACGAGTAAAGAGACATACCTGGAGTGGTGAAAAAATGAGGATAATATTTGCGCATATCATGCTCGGTCTCCCAAGTCGCCTCCTCGACCGGGTGACCCCTTCACTGAACTTTCACTGAAGCAATGCTCTTTGACCTCAACCTTCGAACCTGCCTGTCCATAATGGCCACCGGCTCCTCAACATAAGATAGATCCTTGTCCGACTGGACTGAGCTGAAGTCTAATACATGAGATGGATCGCCGTGATACTTCCGGAGCATGGATACATGAAATACTGGATGAACTGTAGAAAGACTAGATGGTAGTGCAAGTCTGTAAGCCACATCTCCAACCCTCTGAAGAATCTCAAAAGGCCCGATACACCCAGGGCTCAACTTGCCCTTCTTTTCGAACCTCATAACACCCTTCATAGGCAAAACCCGGAGCACCCGCTCCCCAACCATGAATGTAACGTCGCGAACCTTCTGATCCGCATAACTCTTTTGCCTGGACTGGATTGGACTATACGAAGTCGATCCTAAATCAATTTAACTTTCTCCAAGGCATCCTGAACCAAATCTGTACACAATAATTAGCATCACCTGACTCGAACCAACCCACTGGAGACCGGCACCGTCTACCATACAAAGGCTCATACGGCGCCATCTGAATGCTCGACTGATAACTGTTATTGTAGGCAAACTCCATAAGTGGCAAGAACTGATCCCAAGCACCCCCAAAATCAATCACACACGCACGAAGTATATCCTCCAATATCTGAATAGTGCGCTCGGACTGCCCATTCATCTGATGGTGAAATGCTATACTCAACTCCAAAAGAGTACCCAACTCATGCTGTAAGGCTCTCTAGAACGGTGATGTAAACTGTGTCCCCCGGTCAGAGATGATAGATATCGGTATGCCATGAAGTCTGGCAATCTCACGGATGTAAACTTGAGCCAGCTTCTTTGAAGAGTAAGTAGTAATCACATGAATGAAATGAGCTGACTTGGTCAATCTATCCACAATCACCCAAACTGCATCGAACTTCCTCTGAGTCCGTGGGAGCCCAACAACGAAATTCATAGTGATCCACTCCCATTTCCACTCTGGAATCTCTAACTTCTGAAGCAATCCACCCGTTCGCTAATGCTCATACTTCACCTGCTGACAATTTAGGCAACAAGCTACATATTACACTATGTCCTTCTTCATCCGCCTCCACCAATAGTACTGCCTCAAATCCTGATACATCTTCGCGGCACCTGGGTGAATGGAATTGTTACACCCCATGTTTTCGTAAGTGAAAGTACGCCGTAAGTCAATTGATGTAAGCTCAGAAATGAGATTCTCTTTGAAAGTATATAAGTTGATCTAATGATATTACATCCCGTATTTCCGTTCAACATACAAACGACTAGGTTGGGGATGAATGCACTTAAATGTGAGAAAGGAGATTTTGGACAAATAAAAATGAGCTGCTTGCTTACCCGACGTGCCTGCTTCACCAAATTACTTTCCGTCTTGCTTGCTTGAGCTACTCGATTCATGTCTAAATTATTTAATGAGGATGAGACACATGTTTCAAAATGGAAAAAGGACCAACAGGAATCACCTATTTGATTAAGTAGGTGCATCACCTACTTAGAGCTTGTGGATCAAATTAAAAGGGAATGGAAAAAGATAGAGATGGGCAAGTCTTGGGGCAGCCCAAGACCCATCTTCCCAAGCCCATTAGTGGGGCTATATAAACATAGATATATCTCAATTTAACTTAGAAAATAATTCATAATCCCTATATCTCTATTGCAACGTGAAGGAGCTCCAAAATATCAGCCCAAGATCTCTCTCAAAGTTATCCTAGGGTTCAAGACCAAATCCACAAGTTGGTAAGGTGATTTCTCTCTTGAAAGATCAAGATCACCTAGTTATCTCTCTGCTTTGTTGTTTGGGGTAAAGAGCTTATTTGAGATTGAAGTAAAGCTTAGTTGGGTGAGTATTCTTGCTGCCAAGGTAAGGTTTAACTTCTCCTATATGTATTTAAGATCATCTATGTATATCTAGTTGATTTGATAAAGGAAACTTGTGAAGTAAGTTGAACTTCATGTTGAAGTGTTGTAGTTGCTGGACTATTTTGGAGTTGAATTCTTGATGTTTTATGGCTGGAAATCAGTAGAAATAACTTAAGAATACTATTTCTATTGTGGTTGATGTGTTTGGAAGAAGAGAAGGCTTGGAAAGTGCAAGTTAGAGCTTGGTTGTTGGGTGAGATGGTGTGGACTATTTTGGTGATGTATTGTAATGAATATGAGGCTAGATATTGTTATATATATATATCTGTTGACATTCTGGACATGTTGGTCTTGTTTGTGGATTTAAGGAAAATGAAAAGAATAAGGGGATGTGTTGTCTAGAATTTCGTAGATGAGCTAGTCGCTCATTTGTGTTGAGTTCTAGCTTCCGTAAGCTTAACAATGATCCCTTATTGTTTGTTGTAGATTGAAGTACTAACGGGCTGAACCGACGTCGTGTGCTTAGGTAAATGACAAAGGTATGTTAAGGCTATCCCTTCTTTTCTTTTGGCATGATCCATATGATACAAACGAAACGAGAAAACGCGCAACTTTCACAAATGACACTATTCTTTAAAGTACTAGGGGTTCCTATGTTCTTGATTCCCCATGTGTCCTATTATTCTATCATCTGTTCATGGGTCTAAAAAAATACTTAAGTTCATAAAGTTTATTTCATGATATTAACCGAAGGCATATTGATCTTATGACATCCCGAGAGATCTTATTCACTTACTTGTTATGCATTGCATTCATTTACACATGTACATTGACCCATGACCAGATGGCGTTATATATGAGTATATTATATGTATATGTGGTATGGGGAAAGGTTATGGTATTATATACGCACCACCACCTGATCAGCTGGTATACGTTGATGATTTCGCTCACAGAGGCCGAGATGATATGATGGGATGCCCTCAGAGGCATGATGATGTTATGTACTCATATACATATGCATGGTATGCCATTTACACGCATATGCATGACATTATAAATGTTTCACGATTCACAGAGATATTCAGACTTACATGTTGAGTTCTTTACACCATGTTTCTTTCATGCCTTACATACTCGGTACTTTATTTGTACTGATGTCCCTTTTGCCTAGGGATGCTGCGTTTCATGATCACAGGTCCCGATAGACAGGTTGACAGTCCTCATAGTAGGCTATCAACTCAGCGGAAGGTGTTGGTGCACTCCACTTGCTCCGGAGTTGCCTATTTGGTCAATATGATTTGGACATATATTAATTAGTATGGCAGGGCCCTGTCCCGACCTTTATGACGTTTATGTACTCTTAGAGGCTTGTAGGCAGATGTCATGTATATGGATACTTGTATGGCTTTATCGGCCTATGTTTTGAGTGTACAAATGATCATGTCAGCCTTATAGGCCCATATGTCATGTGTATAAGTTTCTATATCATGCTGGGTCGTCCTATGTCTAGTATTCCCTTATGTTTTATTCCAGTTATCTCATGATGACCCTTCTGGCCCATTTACCTATGATGGTATGATAAGAAAGATATGTTACATTGGTACTCGGTTGAGTAAGGCACCGGGTGCCCATCGCGGCCCTCCAATTTGGGTCATGACAGGAATACCGCAAACTGTGAGCCTCCTGGAGAATCAACTCACGCAAACCATCTATATTAGGCATACAGAGCCTACCCTACATCTGTAATACACCGTCATCTCCAATAGTGACTTCCTTGGCATCATCGTGCTGAACCGATTGATGCTCCATGATACGATCATAAAGAGAAGACTGAGAGACCACACGAGCCAAAACTCTGCTCGGCTCGGAAACATCCAATCTGACAAACTGGTTGGCCAAGGCCTGAACATCCAAGGCTAAAGGCCTCTCTGCTACTGGTAGATATGCTAAACTGCCCAAACTTTCCGCCACCATATTGGCCTTCCTGGGATGATAGAGAATGGTGATATCATAATCCTTAAGCAACTCCAACCATCTCCGCTGCCGCAAGTTAAGATCCTTCTGTTTAAATAGATGTTATATACTCCGGTGATCGGTGAAAACCTCACAAGGAACACCATACAAATATTGCCGCCAGATCTTCAATGCATGAACAATAGCTGCTAACTCAAGGCCGTGGACATGATAATTCTTCTTATGCACCTTCAGCTGTCTAGACGCGTAGGCAATCACCCTACCGTCCTGCATCAACACCGCGCCGAGACCAATGAGTGACGCATCACAATACACCGTATATGACCCCGATATGGCAGGCAACACTAATACCGGGGCTGTAGTCAAAGCAGTCTTGAGATTTTGGAAGCTCTCCTCACAATCCTCGGTACATCTGAACGGAGCACCCCTCTGGGTCAATCTGGTCATAGGTGATGCAATAGATGAGAAACCCTCTACAAATCGACGGTAATACCCCCCAAGCCAAGAAAACTCCGGATCTCCATAGCTGAGGATGGTCTAGGACAACTCTGCACTACTTTAATCTTCTTCGGATCTACCTTGATCCCCTCACTCGATACTACAAGACCCAAAAATGCCACTGAATCTAGTCAAAATTCACACTTCGAAAATTTTGCATATAACTTCTTCTCCTTCAAGGTCTGAAGCACAGTCCTCAAGTGCTGCTCATGATCCTCCCGACTCTGGGAGTACACCGGAATGTCGTCAATAAACACAATGACGAAGAAGTCAAGATAGGGCTGAAATACACTGTTCATCAAGTGCATGAATGTTGCTGGGGCATTGGTCAGCCTAAAATACATCACAAGGAACTTCTAATGACCATACCGAGTCCTGAAAGCAGTCTTCGGGATATCTGGCTCCCGAATCTTCAACTGATGATAGCCTGAACGCAAGTCGAACTTAGAGAACACTCTCGCACCCTGAAGCTGATCGAATATGTCATCAATACATGGCAATGGATAGCTGTTCTTCACTGTAACCTTGTTCAACTAGCGATAATTGATACACATTCGCATAAAACCATCCTTCTTCTTCACAAACAAGACATGAGCACCTCAAGGCGACACACTGGGCCAAATGAAGCCCTTATCGAGCAACTCTTGCAACTGTTCCTTTAATTCCATCAACTCTGCTGGGGACATACGATAAGGTGAGATAGAAATGGGATGAGTGCCTGATAAGTGGGGATTTTGACTACTTATTAGCGTCTTTTGACTTTCATTTTAGTCCAAAAGCGCTTAATTGTATTCCCGAAAACTGATAAAATATGCTTAATCGCAGGAATATTGGAAGATGAGCTCCAAAGATGAAATCCACTTCAAGAAGAAGTAATTTAAACTTAAGGACAAAAATAACACAAAAGCTCAAAGTGTGGTCCGTAGAATACCATCTGCGGCCGCATGTCATAAAACAATTCCATCAGAGAAGGTTGCAAGATGCGGACCGCACATGAAATTGTGCGACCGTAGAAACTGGTAAAAGCCAAAGTTCAGAGAATTTGCATCTCAAGTTCAACAAGAGTGCGTACCGCACAATTATTGTGTGGCCGCAGAAGAGCATGATGCGACCACAACCATATTTGTGTGGACTGCAGAAGAGCATGGTGCGGCCGCAGACATATTTGTGCTGTCCGCAGAAAGAGAGAAGTGCGGCCGCAATTCAGAATTGTGCGGCCGCAGGTTTCCAATCCTGTCAGGCTTCAACAGGAGTTGTGCGGCCGCAGAACCTCCGAAAGAGCATTTTTGTCTGAATATTCTAGCACTGTATAAATAGAAGAATTTCACTTTTTAGGTTAAGTTTTGACATCAGCTGCTACAGTAGGCGGTTTCATTTACTCTGTTTAGTAGTTTTTGCTATTTTGAGCTTTTTAAATATTGATTTCATCATTTTATTTATCAATATGAGTTTAATTATCACGTCTTCTTTTTCTTCCAATTTAAGCATGAGTAGCTAGATTTTTACTAGGGTTGTGATCCAACCCTGGTGTGTAAACTTAATGGGTGTTTGATTTATTGCTTGTTTATGGTTGGGTGTTGATTATCTAGCCTAGTTCTTGCTTTTATGTGAAGAATTAATGGTTACAAATATTATCTCATCCCTATTTGACTTGGTCTCTATTTGAGAAAGAGAGTTAGTGTAGGAAAACTTGGCTAGCAAAAAATTGGGTCAATCGAGAGATTGATAAACCCAATTAAAGGGTTGAACCTAGAGATAGTAAAACCCAACTTGAGCTTATTATCAACTGTTTTGTTCAATACCCATTTGGACTTGAGAAAGTCAAACTGGGCAAAATCACTCTTTGACCGAGAGGTAGTGAGTGGGTACTTGAGTGTTGATATCTATAATACACCCCGACCAATAAAACAAGCTATAAAGTTTGTAACCTATTAGGCAAACACCTAGGTGAAGGTCATAGCCCTAGGCCTTTTATATCATTTGAAAATAGTTTTCTAGTTTCATTTTTTAAATCGCAATCATAGTTTAATCTAGATTTTCAAACAAAACCAATTATTGCGGAAGTGTAAATTTAAATATACAAACTCACACGCTAAGATATATACTACTAACACCTATTCACATAGCTCCCTGCGAAATTCGACCCCGACTCTTGTTGGGTATTACTATTGCTTCGACCATTTTCATATCCTCAAATAGAGGAGTGAAATTGGTCGAGATCAATATTTGGCGCCATTGTCGGGGAGCTAAAAAACGGTGTTAGCTATATATTTAGGTGTGTTTTTGGAATATTTTCTTTTCCTTCCTTGTTACTAACGTGTGAGTATTGTAGGTGCAATCATGGCAAACAATGAGCTCTTAAACATAGCCGTGGGGGATGTGGACGTTGATGATGATGCAATGGATGAGGTCCCTCTTGAACCTCAAGCCAATAGACGAGGCCGACCGCCTCAAGACAATGTACTCGTTCTACCCCTACCTCCACCACGAGCGGCTCCACATCGGGTGTTGCCGAATAAAGGGTGATAAGTATACATTATATATATTTTTAGGTATATATTATATTAAATAAACAAATACTTTATTTATAGATATGACTTTTTGTTCAATATTTGTACAAATTATTAATATAAGTTGCAGGAAAAGAAAAGAAAAGAAAAGGAGAAAAAAGAAGAGTGTTCAAGCAGAGATATCAAAAAGGACAAGGATGACATCCCCAATCCAAGGATGTCATCCTCAATTCTAAAGATGACATTCGTGGAAGAAACAACTGAAGAAACTTGAGCAACTCAAACCAAGGATGACATCCCAGACCACATCCCAGGCCAAGGATGACATCCTTGGGAATTTATGCTTGTGTTTGTCCCTATAAAAAGGGCGTAAACTTCAATTGAAAGGAGAACCATTCTTGTGGAGAGAACACCAACTTTAATTAACTTTGTTTTAGTTTTAAAAGTTATTTCTCTTATTGTAGAAATAGTATTTTCTGTTTTATCTTTTCTCCATAATGGAGTAATTTTCTTTGGTTGAGATACTAGATGAAGCTATAAAAGTGTTATAATAATTATCTTAATTTTATTATCTTTTTATGTTGAGATTTTCTCTTTATCATCATTATACACCAAGGTATTTGATATTGATTATTTCTATTATTTGATATAATTATATCACTTACTGAAATCTTTATTTTGTTATTTTTGTTTCTTATTCTGGAGAAGAGAAAGATTTAAACATGTTTATTGATTTAGAAAAGGCTAATCGAAAGAGGCTTTTTCTCACTTGGTGCACTCGACTAAGATAATTCTTGTTTGAAGCCATTACTTTAATTGGTTAACTACACTAATCGAAAGAGGTGTTATTAGTCAATTATTATTTAATGTCACAAACTGTCAATAAATTAATAACATTAAGCGTGATCGATGCTATTTATATATTGTTGTTATGTGGAGTGATGTCTTAGAAATAAGTGGTCATTCTTCAAACAAGGTCTTTATTTTACTGTTAATCGATTGACTACACTAATCGAAAGAGGTGTTATTATTTGATTACTTTTATGTGATTTGGTTGAATTAGAAATAAGCGATCATCTCATTAAACAGAGAAATAAATAATAAAAGTTTGATTTTATTATAATGGTTTATCTTGCTGATTCACAATATCCCAACCTCTATCTTTTGTTATAAAACTATAAATATTTATTGCTTTTATTTTTCTAATTTTTTCAACAACTCTCTCTTTACCAATTTGATTCTCTCAAATAGTGACAAAGACAATACAAATTTGTAGCCTAGGTGGTTCCAATCTCTGTGGTACGATATCTTAAACTTTACTATAATTTGACAGAGTACGAGCAGAAAAATTATATATGCCCAGAGCTCGTCAAATTTTTGGCGCCGTTGCCGGGGATTGGTAAACATCTACTTTAGATTAATTGTCTTACTAGTACTTTGAGATTTTTTTTCTTTAGCTTCAAATCTTTTGTTTTCTAGCGCCTGACAAGTACTAGGGCGCAATACCCTACCAAAAAAATAATTATTAAAAAAAGGATCCTAAAGGTCAACTAATTCCACGTACTTTCAAATGAATTTCGATCAACCAAGTAAACTGCTTGTTGAGTTGGTAGAATAGTACTGTCAGAAGGCCATCGTATGTGACTATTGTGGAGGCAACCACTAAAGCTTTGAATACCAAACAAGTAACATATTCTCCTATGCGGATTCTAGGAGAATGAATGACCTTGAACAATTAATAAATAAAATCAGTCAAAGGTCCTTTGCTTGTGAATATTGTGGTAGAAGTCGCCTTACTCATGAATTCCAACTCGGTAATTCCTATTTTTTTTGGTTTATCGAATGAACAATCTAATTTTATTTCAAGTTCTTGCAGGTTTACTGATTCTAGTGAATATGACTGCAATCCGGAGTGCAATCAATATTCACAAAAGAATAAAAATATTGAGAGTCAATCACCTCAAGATGAGAATGTAAATTTGAAAAACGTTGTGCATAATTTCACAGAAAATACCGACGAAAAATATGCACAAAATCATAAAGCCATTACGGATCTAACAATAAAAGTAAATCAATTAGTAAGTATGGCAATCTCCTTGAATTTTTGTGGCAAGCTTTTAAATGAAACTGTATCTTGTGAGGATGGACCAATTGATCAAAAAATTGAGCTTTGTGACAAAGTACCTACCACTCATGGTGAATATTCTGATCCAATCGAGAAGGCTGACAATAAAGGTTTGGTTGAAAATAATTCAATAGTTGATGAGTTCTTACTCGAATTTTCTTATTCACATAAATTGATTAAGTTGGAAGAAAATGAGAATGAAGAGGTCGTCATACGTACAAACTAAATTTTCAATGACCATCATTCTTCAATTTATTTTGATCATTATGAATTTATGAATTTTGTTATTGGAGACTTTCAGAAAAATGCATGGAATGATCCTTGTAAAAAAATACAAAATAGAGTTAAGGATCACCATGTACAGTTATTCACCCGCTCTAGACAAGGCCAAAAAAGAATGGAATGTGAGAAAAAAGAATATATTTTTTATATTCTTGGACAAGTGTGCTCCAAGATGAACCCCAATGAGCGAAAAAGAAAGAGTGGTTCAGAATTGGGGTTGGAGTTCACAAGCTCCGGAAAAAAGAAAAAGAAAATATTCAGGGGCCCCTTTACCCCGTCTTGCTTTTATATTATTTATCATCGGGGCATGACAATATTTAAGTTTGGGGGTAGAGGAATATATATTTGTGTATATTTATATTTTTAGTATAACTTCTTTTATACATCTCCATGGATTTTACTTTGTTCAGTTCTTTGCCATGGTCGTAATATTTTGAACTGAATATTTTCTAGAATTTTCAGTACATAAGTCGGCTAATAACTTCGTTTTTTTGAGAATGAGATTTTGAAAGACGGGATTAATTGAGTATCATCCATGTGTTTTATGAATAATTCTACACTCTCATATTTATTTATTGGTGATTAAAATTATAATGTTTGTTGATCCCAAGTGTATGTGTTGTCAGGTTATATTGCTAAGTTCTCTAACTTATTCAAAAATCTAGAACTTGTCTTAAATGTGGTTCGAGGCGAAATTCTAGGTAGATTTTTGAGTTGAGAAATGAAAGTAGGCCTTCCTTGTTGAACCATTACCTAAATTAACCTGCCTTAATTATATTTATCCCTTGTCAGCCCCTTTGAGCCTAAATAAATTATTCCTTATTTTCTTGATAGCCAAACTTTAACCCTTAGCCTATTTTTATTATCACATCTATTTTTTCACCCTATCTCCTTTCTGGCACTTTAAAAATACAAAAAATTAAGTGTGATGGAGTTGTAGCGGAAGAAAGAGATAGATGATTATTGGGTTTACTTATATTTTGAGAATGTTGTCATGTGACTTTAAAAGAAATAAATTGTTGCGTGTGGAAAATCAATTATAGTAATAAAGAGAATTTTGAAAACTGAAAAAAAGGGGGAAAACAAGAAAAACAATGAAAGAGTTTAGAAAGGAAAGACAACGAAAAAAAGGGAAGTTAAATTATTTTAGAAAGAAGGAAGACAATTGTACTTAATTGTTAAAAGTATTGTGGTGCTTGTAAGATACTTGAGTCACTTTATCCATACGTATCTTACCTTTCCTTGTACCAATATTACAACCTTATTAAAGCCCTACATGATCTCAACTCAAAGACTCCTATATTAGTGGAGAACCACATGATAGTCAAGCATATGAAAATTTTCAGTGGCTTGAGAAGTATCTTTGTTGAGAGTGCGCGAATTTTTCAATGTCCTTCTTTGTTTTGTATTGATATATTGTGATTTATGGGCATCTATCTCATTTGGTGAGACACACTTGGGATTTAAAAGTATTATAATTTTTGTTCTCAATAAGTGAACATGAGTACGATTAAAGATTATTTGAACTCGTGGTTTGATCTTGGTTATATTCTTGTTTGCAGAAAGTTCTCATAATTTTATTTTAAAACATTTAGCCGCTATTTTATTCTATGTACTTTGCTCGAGGACGAGCAAACTTTCAAGTATGGGGGTATTTGATAAGTATATATTATATATATTTTTAGGTATATATTATATTAAATAAATAATTACTTTATTTATAGATATGACTTTCTATTCAATATTTGTACAAATTATTAATATAAGTTGCAGGAAAAGAAAATAAAAAGAAAAGGATAAAAAAGAAGAATGTTCAAGAAGAGATATCAAAAAGGACAGGGATGACATCTCCAATCCAAGGATGTTATCCTCAATTCTAAGGATGACATCCGTGGAAGAAACAATTGGAGAAAATTGAGCAACTCAGACCAAAGATGACATCCCAGACCACATCCCAGGCCAAGGATGACATCCTTGGGAATTTATGCTTGTATTTGTCCCTATAAAAAGGACGTAAACTTCAATTGAAAGGAGAACCATTCTTGTGGAGAGAACACCAACTTTAATTTGCTTTATTTTAGTTTTAAAAGTTATTTCTCTTATTGTAGGAATAGTATTTTTCTGTTTTATCTTTTCTCCATAATGGAGTAATTTTCATTGATTGAGATACTAGATGAAGCTATAAAAGTATTATAATAATTATCTTAATTTTATTATCTTCTTATGTTGAGATTTTCTCTTTATCATCATTATACACCAAAGTATTTGATATTGATTATTTCTATTATCTGATATAATTATATCACTTACTGAAATCTTTATCTTGTTATTTTGTTTCTTATTCTGGAGAAGAGAAAGATTTAAACAAGTTTATTGATTTAGAAAAGGCTAATTGAAAGAGGCTTTTTCTCACTTGGTGCACTCAACTAAGATAATTCTTGTTTGAAGCTATTACTTTAATTGGTTAACTACACTAATCGAAAGAGGTGTTATTAGTCAATTATTGTTTAATGTCACTAACTGTCAATAAATTAATAACATTAAGCGTGATCGATGCTATTTATATATTGTTGTTATGTGGAGTGATGTCTTAGAAATAAGTGGTCATTCTTCAAACAAGGTCTTTGTTTCACTGTTAATCGATTGACTACACTAATCGAAAGAGGTGTTATTAATTGGTTACTTTTATGTGATTTGGTTGAATTAGAAATAAGCGATCATCTCATTAAACAGAGAAATAAATAATAAAAAATTTATTTTATTATAATGGTTTATCTTGCTGATTCACAATATCCCAACCTCTATCTTTTGTTATAAAACTATAAATATTTATTGCTTTTATTTTTCTAATTTTTTCAACAACTCTCTCTTTACCAATTTGATTCTCTCAAATAGTGACAAAGACAATACAAATATGTAGCCTAGGTGGTTCCAATCTCTGTGGGACGATATTTTAAACTTTACTATAATTTGATAGAGTACGAGCAGAAAAATCATATACGCCCAGAGCTCGTCAAAGGGTATGCAAGTGCTATAGTCCTGCGCCCCATTAGGGCGGGCAACTTTCAAATCATGAATGTCATGCTCACATTGCTAGAGCAACGAGGATTCTTCGCCGGGGCTGGGTTTGTGAACACTTGTTGGGGGAGAAAACAGACAAACGTTTCTGAGGATGCTTTAAGGTTGAGGTTATTTCCTTTTTCTCTACGAGGGAAAGCCTTGGTTGGTTAGAGAGATTGCCAAACCATTTCATCCATACATGGGATGAGTTGGCGGAGAAATTTATCTCCAAGTTTTTTTCTCCTGGACATATGGCTACTCTTAGAGAGGAAATTCTAGCATTCAAACAAGAGCCCAATGAGCCGTTGCATGAAATATGGGAGAGGTACTGAACTATGATCAAAGAGTGCCCCAATAATGACATGACGGATGCTATGATTCAACAAACGTTCTACCGGGGGATCAATACGACCAATCAGTATGTGATAAATCAACTTGCCGGTGGAAATTTCATGACAACGCAATATGTAGAAGCTTGTGAGATTTTAGATGAAATGGTGGACACTTCATCGGCATGGAAAAGTAGGGAAAATGTTCCTCAAGGTGATCCGAACGTGATTCACCTAGATAAAGAATTACATGACCATGGGCAAGCCATAGCCGAGTTAACAACCACCATGAATCAATTAGCAAAGATTCAACTTCAACAAATACAAAACCGGAGGCAAGTCAATGCTATGGAGGGAGTCAATATGATGGTAAACAAGAGAAGAACAAAAAGCCTAAAAGTGCAACAAAGAATGGACAATCTTGTGCAAGATGATAATGGATTTGATCAAGGTGATTCTTACAATGATCAGGAGGAAGAGGTCCAATATGTGAACAACTTTCAAGGGCAAGAAACAACTTTCAAGGCCCTAGTCAACAACAATGGAGACCTTCAAATAATCAAGGCAATTGGAATTCTACCAACCAAGGTAATTGGAATAGTGGAAACAATCAAGACAATTGGAGTGGAAGCAATAACCAAGGGAATTGGCAAAACAATAACAATCAAGGCAATTAGGGAGGAAACAACCAAGGTGAGTGGAACAACAACCAAGGAAATCGGTGGTCGGGTTTTCAAAGGCCCCCGATGAATCAACAACCGAGCAACCCACCTCCTTATCTTTCTCATGGTCCTAGTTCCTCCAACAATGAAATGAGTCGTATTGAGAACATGTTCAAGCAAATGATGGAGAAGAATACCGATTCCGATGCCCAACTTGCTTCACACAACATGTCAATCTGAAACTTAGAAGTGCAAATGGGTCAAATCTCTCAAGCTTTAAATTCTCGTCCTAAGGGGGCACTACCAAGTGATACGGTGGTGAACCCGGAGGGTGGGAACAATACGGGGCATGCCATGGCCGTTACTATAAGAAGTGGAAGAGGTGGGAATGCACCTACCTCAAGTCAAAGGCAACTTGTGGATGATGAGCAACTGGTAGAAGAATAGGAGATTCCAAACAATGTTGTGCACGCAAATAGTGAAGTGCGGATTGAATTGATGACATGGTGGAAGAGACTCAAGAGGATGTGAACTCGTCTAGGGATCATGTGATTGACATACCGAAACCGTTAGTGCAAAAAGCTAAGGCACCATTTCCTAAGCCACCTCCTCCCTATCCTCAAAGGCTCCAAGCAAAACGTCGATGAATTTTAAAACTATCAAAGTCACACACCAAGTGAGTGCAATCGTGCATTCGATGGCTCATAAGTTGGAAGATCTCGGTGATTTCATAATCCCTTTTACCATTAGAAGTGCCGAGTTTGCAAAAGCTCTTTGTGATCTTGGGGCGAGTATCAATTTGATGCCCTATTCAGTTTTCAAGAGATTGGAAATTGGGCAAAGAACACCCACATCTATGAGATTACAAATGGCCGATCGTACAATGAAGAAACCATTGGGGGTGATTGAGGATGTATTGGTTCGAGTTGACAAGTTCATTCTCCCGGCGGATTTTGTTATTCTTTATTGTGAAGTGGACTATGAGGTCCCGATTATTCTTGGTAGACCTTTCCTTGCTACGGGGAAGGCTCTTATTGATGTGAAAGCCGGTGACCTCACTTTCTGGGTGGGTGATGAAAAGGTGGTGTTCCACGTGTGTAAATCTATGAGGGAACCGAATAGCAATGAAGTGTGTTCGTTCGTGGACTTGGTGACCGATGTGATTATTGATGATACAAGTGCCACAATTAATGTGGGTGACATGTTGGAGGCCATTTTGCTCAATTTTGATAATGATGAGATGGATGGTTTTATGGAATGTGTTAATTCTTTACAAGAGATGGGGTCGTACAATTATGCACCTCGGAAACTTTCCTTGGATCTTGAGAATAGGAAAACTCCTCCTACAAAGCCTTCAATTGAAGGGCCTCTTATCTTGGAGTTGAAGCCATTACCTCCACATCTCAGGTATGAATTCCTTGGCCCTTGCTCTACTTTACCGGTTATTCTTTCCTCTTGTTTGACTAACGTGCAAGTTGACTCTACATTGGCGGTGCTCCACAAGAGGAAGAAATCTATTGGGTGGACTTTGGCAGATATTCGGGGAATAAGCCCCGCATTTTGCATGCACAAGATTAACTTGGAGTACGATGCCAAGCCATCCATTGAACATCAAAGGAGACTCAATAAAGTCGTGCAAGACGTGGTCAAAAAGGATATTATCAAATGGTTGGATGCCGGGGTGGTCTACCCTATTTCCAACAGTTTGTGGACTTCTCTGGTGCAATGTATTCCGAAGAAGGGGGGCATAACTGTGGTCACCAATGATAAGAACGAGTTGATTCCAATAAGAACGGTGACCGGGTGGAGAGTGTGTATGGACTATCGGAAGCTAAACAAAGTCACAAGGAAAGACCATTTCCCACTACCCTTTCTTGACCAAATACTTGATAGGTTGGCCTGTCGGGCATTCTATTGCTTTCTAGATGGATATTCGGGCTAGAATCAAATCCTTATTGCCCCTGAAGATCAAGAGAAAACAACTTTCGCTTGTCCCTATGGCACTTTCGCTTTCAAGCGGATGCCATTTGGCTTATGCAATGCACCGATAACTTTTCAACGGTGTATGATGGCGATCTTTACGGATATGGTAGAGGACTAACTTGAAGTCTTCATGGATGACTTTTTGGTAGTCGGGGATTCCTTTGATAACTGCTTGGCAAACTTGGATAAAGTGTTGGCAATATGTGAAGAAATAAACTTGGTGCTCAATTGGGAGAAATGTTATTTCATGGTCGAGGAAGGCATTGTCCTTGGCCACAAGATCTCAAAGAATGGCATTGAAGTCGACAAGGCAAATATTGAGGTGATTTCTAAATTTCCACCTCCAACTTCGGTGAAAGGCGTACAAAGTTTCTTAGGCCACGTGGGATTTTACCGGCGTTTCATAAAGGATTTCTCTAAAGTGGTGAACCCGTTGTGAAAGCTTTTGGAGAAAGATGCTAAGTTCCACTTCAATGATAATTGCATGAGATCCTTTGAATTGCTAAAGTTCAAGTTGACTACTACTCCCATTATCACCACTCCAAATTGGAGTGTGCCTTTTGAGCTCATGTGTGATGCAAGCGATGTAGTGGTATGGGATGTCTTGGGGCAACGCATCAATAAGATTTTTCAGTCGGTCTACTATGCTAGTAAGACCATGAATAGTTCCCAAGTTAACTACACTATTACGGAGAAAGAGCTCCTTGCCATTATGTTTGCTATTGAGAAGTTTCGCCCATACTTGATGGGTGCAAAAGTGATTGTCCACACGGATCATGCAGCACTTTATTATCTTATGAGCAAGAAAGATTCCAAAGCCCGGTTGATGAGATGGCTGCTTTTGTTGCAAGAGTTTGATATAAACATCCAAGATCGAAAAAGAAGTGAAAACCAAGTGGAAGACCACTTGTCTCATTTGGAGGAGGAGGGGAGGCCGCATGATGGCCTTGAAATCAATGACTCCTTCCCCGATGAGCAACTCTTGGCTATTTTAATGAAAGATGTGCCATGGTTCACAAATCTAGCAAATATTCTTGTAAGTGGTATCATCCCGGATGAGTTCTCTTCAAACCAAAGGAAGAAGCTCAAATGGGACTGTCAAGACTATCATTGGGATGGACCGTACCTTTTTTGGATTTGTACGGATGGAGTGATTAGAAGATGTGTACTGGAGGAGGAACAATGTGAAATTCTTGGAGCTTGTCATTCTTCGCCGTATGGTGGCCACCATGGTGGAGCAAGAACGACGGCTAAAGTTCTAAGTTGCGGTTTCTATTGGACCACTCTCTACACAGATGCAAGTGATATGGTGAAAAGATGTGATGAATGCCAATGGGCCGGTGGAATCTCGAAGAAGAATAAAATGACTCTCACTACCAATTTGGAGATTGATATCTTTGATGTGTGGGGTATTGACTTCATGGGTCCCTTTATGAGTTCTTGTGGAAACACCTACATCTTGGTCGTGGTTGATTATGTGTCTAAATGGGTTGAGGCCGTTGCCCTACTCAACAATGAAGTGAGAAGTGTGGTGGCATTTTTGAAGAATATTTTCACAAGATTTGGTACTCCGCGGGCTATCATAAGCGATGAGGGGTCTTATTTTTGCAACAAAGCTTTCGACACCTGACTCACTATGTATGATGTCACTCACAAAGTCACGACTCCCTATCATCCACAAGCAAGCGGTCAAGTGGAAGTCTCCAACCGGGAGATGAAGAGTATCTTGTCCAAAATAGTGAATGCTAACCAGACGGATTGGTCAAAGAAGCTTGATGATGCACTATGGGCTTATCGGACTGCTTTCAAAACTCCTATCTGGATGTCTCCATATCGGTTGGTGTTTGGCAAAGCTTGTCATCTTCCGGTGGAACTCGAGCACAAAGCCATGTGGGCTTTAAAGAAGTTAAATCTTGATTGGGATGCAACCACTAACTTGCGGGTTGCACAATTGAATGAATTAGATGAGTTCCGGTACCATGCATATGCAAGTTCGTCCTTGTACAAAGAGAGAATGAAGTACCTTCATGACAGATACATCCGAAACAAGGAGTTCAAGGTGGGCGATCTTGTTTTGTTGTTCAACTCACGATTGAAGATGTTTCCCGGAAAACTGAAATCCAAATGGAGTGCTCCCTTTGAAATTGTGGGTGTGACACCATTTGGTGCATTGGACTTGAATAACAAAAATGATGAGGTATTCCGAGTCAATGGTCGTCGGGTGAAGCATTATTTGGGACAAACTAATTATGGCCACGTGGTGGCAGTGATTCATTTGAAGTGATGGTAATCTGCGTCATCCGCGACGTTAAATCAGACACTTCTTGGGAGGCAACCCATATTTATTTTCTTCTTCTTTAGATAGGTCTTATTTTGTGCTAACTGAATTTGAAGTGTATTGCAGGAATGAATGTGCTTTACAGGAACTATGCTTAGAAAAATTGGCTAAGTAAGAAAAAAGTGCGGACCGCACAATTTTAAATGCTACAGCAGAAGGAAATTACGGCCGCACAATTCTTGTGCGGACCACACAATTCTTATGCATACCACACAAATTGAGATGGAAAAATGCAAACTCTCTGAAGTTTCTTTGTCAGAGAAACAACCAAAGTGCGGCCGCACAGCGAATTCTGCGGTCCGCACCAAAATTTGCGGTCGCACAGCTAAATCTGCGGACCGCAGCTCATCAAAGGTATGTGAACCTCCAGGTAGCAGAGTGTTCTACGGTCCACACTCGTCCTTCTTGTATAAATAGTAATGCTAAAGCTATTGTATAAACTTTTCATTCTCTAAGCACTAAAAAAGGGCTAAAACTTTGCACACATTTGTTCAATTATCTACCACTTAGATACGCTTCTGTGATCATTCCTTAGCACTGCTTCATCCCTGGTATGTTCAAATTATTTCTAGGATTCTTTAATTTTCTTAGTTTATTTTACAATTTGTTAGTTATGTTAGACCATTTGTCATTAGAAGTCAATTTTCTATCCATGTGGGGTTTACATTATGTGGGTCAACTCCTAATTGCTATTTGGGGAATGGGTATCCTGATTATCATGTTTAATTGCTATTATTATGTCCAATTTGTGCATAAATTAAAACCCTTAAGGAATTTGTCCGACTTAATTTTGAAATCTACGGCCGCACAAGAAATTGTGCGGTTCGCAGAAGTGTTGACTAGGGCAGTTGGTAAGGCAATAATGTGCGGACCGCACTTGATATTGTGCAGACCGCAGTAATCTCATCGCGGCCGCAGAAAAGTGTGTGCGGCCGCAGAGCAGGCCAAACTCTATCTTCAGAGAGTTGCCATTCAGAGGTACTCATAGTGTGGCCGCACGAACAATTGTGCAGACTGCACTTCAGATGTGCGGTCGCACTCAAAAATTGTGCGTACCGCAGTTTCATCTCTACGGCCGCAAGTCCAAATTGTGTTGTTCGCACAACCCAGGCTGCGGCCGCACTTCCCTTCACTGCATATATAATGTGTTCTGTTTATCTGCACTTGAACTAGAACTGACTCCTGCTGCTGTTTGTTACAGAAAATGGTTAGATCACGAGGTCGTGGTGATACATCAAAGGGGAGGGGTGAACATTCCAGAGGCAGAGGCAGAGGCAGAGGCAAAAGCAATTTACCCCTCGCCCTCCAAAGGGTAATCAGTAAGAAAGCCACAATAGGCCGAGGAAGACAGCCCGAGCCTTCTGAGTCTAGTTCATATGTCACATCTCGGGAAGCGTCAGAGGGTGACTCATCGCAAGAGCAGCCTGTTGTTCTATCATAGCCATAATAACCGCAGGGCAGATACCAACTTAGAGATGAGCCTTCCTCCTCTGAGAGCACTTCCGAGGGTTCAGAAGCTGACAGTCAGGCTTCAAATCCCTCATCCATACATGCCCCCGGTGCAGTTGCTACTACAGTAGATGTTGATGATATTCCGGATGATGGTTGAGGGGGTGAAACCAGAGTTGCCGACCTTGAGAGGTTGAAGAAGAAAGAGATTTGGGAAGATAAGTCTGTTAGTCTGGCCGCTTTCACAAGCTTCTGAGGGTGGTGGCCAATGAGATCGCTCACTCTTGAGCGTCAGTTCATGATTAAAGACCTTGAAAACTACAACCCGACAGTGTTGAGACAGTTTCGGGAGCGGAAGGGGTGGATGTAGTTCACCAAAAGTGTGGTTGATTCCAAGAAATACCTGGTTCGGGAATTTTATGCCAATGTGGCGCATATAAAAAAAGGGACCAAGGTAACAAAAGTGAGAAATCTAAATGTGAGATTTGATCAGAGCACCCCGAACACGTATTTAGGGTTTGAGGATGTGGAGCCTGTGCAATACCTAGAAAGGTTAGCAGTAGGAGATGCAGTTCGACTATGGCTAGCTGAGATTCTTGCAGCTCCAGAGCCTCCTCCAGCATGGATCACACCATGGGTTCCCATTCAGCGGAACACCCTAAATTTTGAGGCAAAGTGATGGCAAACATTCGTGTATAGCAGACTATACCCATGCCAAAATGAAACAAATCTTCCAATTCAGCGGGCAGTGCTAGTCACTTCTATCATGGCTGGGTACCCAATCAATGTGGGTGCCGTAATGTCGGCCAACATGTATGTGGTCGCCAGGCAATGCGACACCTCCTAACCGTATCCAAACACTATCATTGAGTACCTTATGGATGCGAGTGTGGAGTCGAGGGAGTTTGATACCAAGGTGTGGGCGAAGAAGCCCTTCTTTTGGTATTCTTTGATGGGTGGTGGAAACCCAAAGAAAAAGTGTCAACTCTCTACTACTGCGGGCCAATCTGATGAGACCACTGGGGTAGCTGCTAAGACAGTTGACATACGATATACTTCAGCAGAGCCTTCTGATGGTGCAACAGCTATGCCTCTACCTCCTTCTTCAGGTCCTTCAGCATCAGTGCCTTCCACATCGACTTTGAAGCCGGTGCCTATGCCCGCCCATCCACTATATGCGCTGCGAGTCTCCCAAACACTGGCGAGCCTTAACAACTAGATGCAGACAGCCACTGCAAAGCTGTCTGATATAACTAGTGCTGTTGCAGCACAGTCATCCACTCCGGCATCCCAGATTCCTACGACAATAGAGGATACATTGAAGAAGATCTTGGAGAACCAGACCACCATCATGGACACCTTGGTAGCACATGGAGCAGTGATTGAGGAGCTGGGGAAGCAGGTAAAGAAAATGAAGAAATCCCAGGCGTCCAGGAAATCAGTTGACAGGCTGAAGAGAGAGGTGACTAAGATATCAGCAGCTAGTGATCTTTCATTTGATATGCTCATAGGGTCAGACCCACCAGCACGATCAGATCTAGCAGCACCATTAGCTCTAGTGGCACCAGCTGCCCAGTCTGAAGAGCTAGACCTGACTGCCAACACCGCTGAGGCAGTGCGCCAAATGTTCACCAACCCAGTTACTCCCATAACCGATAATTATGAGATCTAGTTAGAGGAGACTGAGGGCGGTGACGCTGCTATGGACACTGAGGTGTCCAAGGCCACATAGGGAGCCTTTTTCACTCTTACCCTTCTTTATTCTTGTTTCGATTAAGCATTGGGGACAGTGATTAATTTTATTC
>AWOL01S0027891.1:63993-76828 GCA_000715115.1 Nicotiana otophora | reverse complement strand
TATATATATATATATGCATCGACTGACAGTCAGTCATTCAGTACCGTATAACGCCAATCCAGCCCCGGGGTAATTTATCCCTAAATGTAAATGATTTGGAAAAGATCCATGTTCAGGGAAATTCATCATAAATATAAATAAGTAAGGCAAGTCTATGCCCTAGGAAGTCCATCCCGTATATAAATCATCTACGCTCACTGTGGAGGGTGCAGACTCCGGAAGGGCTCCTTCAGCCCAAGCGAGATATAAAGCCTATATGGCCTGCTGCAGGCGGGCAGTCCCGATCTATATAATGATAAAGCCTATAAGGCCTACTTCAGGCGGGCAACCCTGTTCCATATAATAATAATATATATAAAGAAGATATGGTCTGCTGCAGGCGGGCATCCCCGATCCCATAAATATCCTCACAATGGATGAACATGACTGAGTATGACATATATATTTTTAAAATAATTAAATTCAATAGCAACACGACCCTGTGGGTCCCAAAATATCGGCACATATCCTAATCATGATTTTTAATACGAGTCGCAGCTCAATTTCCTAACACGTGGAGAATATGCGAATAATAACATGATTCTTTAATTTTACAACTTCATAGGATTTATTCAAGTCACAATTTCTATGGTGCACGTCCACACGCTCGTCACCTATCGTGTGCGTCACATCCAAACAATTTATTGAATACCAAATTCGGGGATTTATACCCTCACAACCAAGTTTAGAGGTGTTACTTACCTCAAACCGTGTAATTTTTTACTTAGCTATGCCCTTGCCTCGCGAATTGGTCTCCGAAAGCCTCGAATCTAGTCATAATTAATTCGATTAAGTCAATACTATTTATTGGAATTAATTCCATATGAAAATACTAATTTTCCAATAAAATCCGAAATTTAACTCAAATATTGTCCATGGTCCCACATCTCGGAACTTGACAAAAGTTAAAAAATATGAACGCTCATTCAACCACAAGTCCAACCATACCAAATTTACCAAATTTCGACATCAACTCGACCTTCAAATGTCAAATTCTCATTTTGAAATCCCTAGGACCAAATCCTCTAATTTCACTTCAAAAACATGTAATCTAGTCGAAATACTCAATGATAATCTAATATTATTGACTAACAATGATCATAAGTGACTTACCTCAAGATTTCCCGTGAATTCTCGCTCAAAAATAGCCTCAACCCGTGTTGGAAATGTCAAAAATGACAAAAATATCGGAACTCCTCTGTTTTGTACACCGCCCAGTGTTTTCGCACCTGCGGAAAGAAGTCCGCTTCTGTGAAGAAGTTGTCCGCTTCTGCGACGAGTCCAAACTGCTCCCTTTCCGCTTCTGTGGTCAATCATCCGCATCTGCGACCTCGCAGGTGCGGCAAAATCTTTGCACCTGCGCAACCTGCCCTGCCCTTCACTCTTGGCCGCTTCTGCGTTGGTCCTTGCGCACCTGCGGTGTCGCACCTGCGATCAAATCTTCGCAGTTGCGTTTACACCAGAAGCAAAATTTTCAGATTTTCCTAAGTCCAAATTTTCAATCCGTTAACCATCCGAAACTCACCCGAGGCCCCAGGGACCTCGACCAAATACATCAACAAGTCCTAAAACATCATACAAACTTATTCGAGCCTTCAAATCACATCAAACAAAGCTAAATCACACCCCAATTCAGGCTTAACGAAAACTAACGAATTCCAACTTCTACCTTCGATGCCGAAACCTATCAAATCAATTCCGATTGACCTCAAATTTTGCACACAAGTCATAAATGACATAACAGAGCTATTCAAATTTTGTAGAATCGAATTTCGATCACGATATCAAAAAGTCAACTCCTCGGTCAAACTTCCAAACTTAAATTTCTATTTTAAATCGTTTTAAGCCTAATTTAGCTACAGACTTCAAAATAATTTTTCGGACACGCTCCTAAGTGCAACATTACCATACGGAGCTATTGGAATCATTAAAACGCTATTCCGGGGTCGTTTACACATAAGTCGACATCCGGTAACTATTTCAACTTAAAATTTAAACCTTGGAATTAAGTATTCCAATTCATTCCAAAACCTCACCGGCCCGAACCAATCATCCCGGCAAGTCACATAACAACTATAAAGCATAAATTGAGCAGTAAATAGGGGAACGGAATTGTAATACTCAAAACGACCGGCCGGGTCGTTATATTGCACAAATTGCAAGTAAGAGTTAAGGTATATAGGCATTCAATACTAGGCTAAACACGATCACTACATATGCTAAGGCAACTCAGTTAAGGAATTTAAAAGAAGACAACTTGACAAGAACGAAAAATTTCCACAATTAGCCCATGTACACACTTGACACCTCGCGTACACGGCGCTCACATATCACATATTATTACAACAGTAACAAATCCTAAAGGGATTCCTCCCCTCCCCCCACAAGGTTAGACAAGTCACTTACCTCAAATCTCGCTCAATCAATCGGTAAGAATGCCTTTCCCTCGACTTTCCGACTCCGAATGGCCCAAATCTAGCCAAAAGCAATTACATAACATGAATACAACTACAAGAAACTAATTTAAATCATAAATCTATGACTTTAGCAAAGAATCAAAAAATCTCCCCAAAAGGTCAACCCGGGCCTACGTCTCGGAAACGGATAAAAGTCACAAAAATACAAACACCCATTCGATATTGAGTTCACCCATATCACAATTACCAAAATCCTACACCAAGTCGCCACTCAAATCCCCAAATTTAACTCTCCAAATCCCTAGCCTCAAACTCTCAAATTTCACCTTAAACACACACAATCTAGGTGGAAAAATTAATGGGGAAGCGAGGTTATTGATAAAAAATAAGTACAAGAGACTTACCTTAAGAAACCCCTCGAAAAAGCTCTCAAAAATCACCAAAACCCGAGCTCAAAATATTTAAAATGAGCAAAAATCGTGGACCATTGCATTTAAGTGTTATGTAAAGCATTTCCGCTTCTGCGGACACTTAGCCGTATCTGCGGCATCGTAAAGCGACAACTTATCCGCTTCTGCGGTTCCCCCGCTCCTGCGGTCGCTCTTTCGCACCTGCGGAACTTCCGCTTCTGCGGTCCTAAATCTGCTTCTGCGGGTGGGCATCTGCGCAAACTCGACCGCTTCTGCGGATATGCCTCTCAAGCACTCGTCCGCTTTTGTGATCTATCTTCCGCAAAAACGACTCCACTTCTGTGGCCTTCACATCTCCACTTCCCCTAGCTCTGCATCTGTGCCCACTTGCTCGCTTCGGCGGGCTCGTACCTGCGGTCAATCTTGTAGAGGTGCGATTACACTAGAGCTGGTGCCTTCAGCCATTCCCGCAAGTCTAAATTTGATCCGTTAATCATCCGGAATCCACCCGAGGCCCCCGGGACCTCATCCAAACTTACCAACAAGTCCTAAAACATCATACGGACTTAGTCAAGCCTTTAGATCACATCAAACAACGCTAAAAATACGAAGTGCACATCGATTCAAGCCTAATGAATTTTAAAACTTCAAACTTCTACATCTAATGCCGAAACCTATCAAATCAAGTTCGATTGACCTCAAATTTTGCACACAAGTCACCATTGATATTACAGACCTACTCCAACTTCCGAAATCGAAATCCGATCCCGATATCAAAAAGTTCACTCCCGGTCAAACTTTTCAAAAATCATCAAATTTTCAACTTTTGCCAATTGACGTCAAAATGACCTACGGACCTCCAATTTAACATCCGAACACGCTCCTAAGATCAAATTCACCCTACAGAGCTATAGGAACTGACGAAACTCCATTCCGGAGCCGTCTTCATACAATTCAAACTACGGTTAATTCCTACGACTTAAACTTCCATTTTAGGGACTATGTGTCCCATTTCACTCCAAAATCCAAAACAAAACTTTCCGGCAAGCCACAAAATCCAAAAATGAAATATAGGGAGCAATAATTAAGGGTTCGGGGCTAATACTCTCAAAACGACCGGTCGGGTCGTTACATCTTTGATCTTGTAACTTATGGACACTTCAATGTGTTGAATCAAGATAAGAGAAATCAAGTCAACATTCAAGTTAAAATGATTCCCACTAAATGTGTTCATTTCACAAATGTGGGTGCCAATGTATTTACCCACAACCCACATATTTGTTTTTAGTTTCCTTACACGCAGCATCCAATTACAACCTTGAAACCATCTACGACAAATAACCTTGTATACTTCTGGAGATGACTCATGAACCACGATCTCACGACACTCTTTTATGTTGTACATTCGCACCGCCCTGCTTAGGCGCGCTTTATCAGAAAAAAGCATGCCCTTTGACAACATTGTTGCTCTAGATTCATCCCACATTGCTATCCGAATTTCGTCAAGATCCCTTGTGAGGGCATCCACATCCGGCATACTTGGCAAATGATCAAGGTAGGGAATTTTTCTTGAATGAAACGACACATGGTACTCGTACACTCTTGGTCTAACGGGAGGTGGAACATGCTCCCTCGTCAAATCAGGTTCAGCATTCTCGTCCTCATCATCATCACCCTCATCAAGGAAGGGTGTGTCATCTCCAGACTCATCAACATTGTTGTCATAATCACTATTCTCTTCCTGACTCTGCGCATCTTTCAGATCCCGATTAACTATGTCGTCTTCGGGCAATTGAGTAAGGACATGACCTTCAAGTTGCTCGTTTTCACTGCACAACCAATAAAATAATGAGTTTCTCAAATTCATCCAAACTTTACATATAAACTTTATCACTTCACTTACAAATCATAATGTGTTGATATCCCATGATGCACATTACCGTGGTAATGATGACTCTCGGATGGACCACCATGATCCAACACACCAAAACTAGGCATATTCCAACTGGTCGTTAGTTCATAACTTATAAAATTCATATCTGTCTGGTACCCCTTGTGGAATATATATGTTAATACAAATTCAATACATAAAAATAAACATCGTAACACAAAGGACAATTGAAGTTTACCACTCGGCTGGTGGATTATGTAAACTATGGGAGAAATTATTTCCTCGCTCCTCATTCGCCCGTAGAGATAAGTTTAGATCAGGCCAAACTCTTTCCCCCGGAACCTCTTCGGCTAAAACTGCTCCAAAATAACCACCCGATGATTGAGGGATATCTCTACTTTACTGAACCTCATTATTACAAACATCTTCAGCCTTGGCGTACATTTCTAACATTTTTATCACAAGAAGTTCCCGGTGTTCATCCGGAGTCCTAAAAAAATCTTTCACAGTTTCATCGTCTTCGATGTTAAACTCAACATAACAAGCAACCCCTTGCGGAGTAACATAATATAGATATCTTCCGGTTACTTTAATATTCACCGAACGTTTCTCACACTCATTTTTTTACATAACAACGATACCAATGTATCGTACTCCATTGTAAGTGGCAACTTGACATGACAATGTGGAGAACAACTATAGCGTACTGAGTTATTCTCCACCACAACCTCACCCCCCCAATATAATGAAACCCTAATTTTTCTCTCTTCGGACATTATGACAAAATGCAAAATAACTTAACGAATAAATATTTCGGAAGACTTGAAGGATCCTGAATGGATTTTTACAAAATCCTGAAACTCCTTAAATAAGGAAAAAACCAGTCCGGGGGTACAATTATTTGATATATAGCGCCATAAATATGTGCGCTATACCCCTGTGAATTATTGGTATGTCAGTTTTGAGCAAATAAATTATTGGTGGGCCCAACTTTTATATATAGCGCAGTTATTTACCGCGCTATACCTTAACGGACAAACGCGCCGTTAAGGTATAGCGCGGTGAATAACCGCACTATATATAAAATAGGGCCCGATCTTTTTTTTTTTTAAAATCTATTATAGTTGCTTGAGTCAAAAAAAAAAAAAAAGCACAATTAGGTTTCGGGTTCCACATGGTCCACCTTGTTTTTAATTTGTAACGTCTTGCCCTGAGAGCAATTGGAATATTTACAACTTATTTTTTTGTTTTTATGTATGGAGAAAGTACTCTGATTTCTGCTGTTCATGAGTGTCCGTTACTCATCCAGCAAGTGGTCTCTCATGTGAAATATGATAATAAAGTTGAGGACCACACAAAGTGGTCTCTCGGGTTCCAATGCATAAGAAAGCATTTTCAAATCTTTCCCAAATGTGGAAGTTTTCGATGATGTAATTGCCTGTACAATATATATTGTTTACTTCAGATAGTTATTTACAAGTTCACAATTAATCAATCAATCAACTGTACTCAAACCTAGATTAGCTAGAAACGACAATATATATATATATATATATATATATATATATATATATATAAAACCTACTACAATACGTCTTTTATTTTCCTTAACTATCCCTAACATCATGTTATCAATACATAAGTGAGATGGATATTTTTGTCCTTCTGCCCAATTTGGTTTTCCCCCTTTCTCTCTCACCTTTTGCTCTCCCCCGTCTCTTCCAATTGCAAATTGGGGGCATTAGTGCTTTCCTTTTGTTATAATTTTGCTTTCGATCCAACTCTTCCTCTCTTAATAGTTTCCACAAGTTAAATACTGAAGTCCCTGGTATTAAAATGATGGTAATGCTTTTAGAAAGGGCAAAAAAATGAAAGTAAAGTTGTATACAATGCTAACCTACTACAAATTAAGTAATTGTTAGGTTAATAAAACCATATATAAATCCATCATCTTTATCCGTTTTGTTTTATGAGGTCTATTTTAATTTTCAATACAAGATGAACTGTCATTTCAGTTTCACAATATAAGTTTTGTTTACTTTTTTTGATTTATTTTGACAACAAATTTTGCTACGGGATGCTGGTAGTCAAGTTGAGGTGTAGCAGTTGGACTCTGGTTTTCTGGCCAGTAATTTGTACGAAGGCAGACATATATTTCATGAATAAAGGAACACAGATGAGATAATTTACATATAAAAAGATAATTTACATTCGGAGATTATAATTAAAGAGTGCGGGTGTTTCCTTTTTTGTGTTTCTTCTTTTGCCCTTCCGATTATACTATATAGATATTGGATGTTAATTGTCATGTGGCTGCTCTCGACTATTCTTTTTGCATGTGGTGGAAGATGATGTTTTCCATTTATGTAATGTTTTTGCTTCCCACATAATGTGGTGAGATTGATGTCGTTAGGGAGCTTGATTATGATGATGAGGTGCTAGCTAGGTGACAAAATTAACCCATTTTTAGGAACCCATCCAAATTTTTAAACATGATCGGATCACGATCCATATGTTAACTTGACCCAATAATCACTCATCAAACTATTGGGTCAAAACATATCGCAACGTTTAATGGGTCAAAATGCAACTCAAATCTAAACGTGAAAAGCCAGAGTATGAGGAATCGAGGATTATGTAATTTTAAGAAAAGTATATTAGCTTTTAATTTTTTTTTTTAATAGAAAAGAAAGAAAATTAGTCATGTTTGATCGTTGAGAGATTGGTTTATAACTCATTTATTAATCGGATTTTTCTGTTCCTATATAATATTTCAAACTTATTTACTAAAATTATCTTAGATTTGTAATTTAACCGCTATAACTATGATTTCTTTACGGTTCATCTACATTTCCTTTAAAAAGTCTTCTTCCAACTATGTATCCTTCATTAAAGCGTGATTCACGCACTAGTTACAAAAACAATATCTCAAAAAAGAAAAAATGATTGAAAGCCTCTTATTCGATCCGTCCCTACCTCATTCAACCATGTTTATCAGTTTATGCACCAGAAGTATAGTGGAATCCAAAAAGATAAAAAGCCTAAACTAAATGGACATAATTACATGTCTAAAGCTTCACAGTTCAATTGCATTTCCAAGCACGAACGGGAACACTTGATAAATTGGAAGATAGTCGACGAGTGTAATATCCGTTGCATCCCCAGCAACGGGCAATTTCAAATCCCTTAGAACAATGAATGCCTCGCATATACAAATTGATGGCACTTCTTCAGCTACTGCACCATAAGGAATCCATGTGTCAGGACGGTACTCCTTCCCGATTTCAATTCTCTCCTTTTTCATTGCATCAAACAACCGTAAAAAGTAGTAGAAGGAGAGACAAAGTTGGAGTTAGAGCAAGAAAACTCAATTGTTAGCAACAACACTCAATTCAAGCAAATTATAGCTTTTGAAAATTCAAATTTGAGTTTAAAACTTCGAAACTTTTTTAATGGCTGTCAATGTTGAGAGTCAAACACCTTCAAAATTTATTGATTGACAATTTCAATCCGAATACCAATTGTGCAACATAAAAAGAAATTGCTAAGTTAAAACTCTATAGTAAAACGATTGAAATCCATTGATAAATTCCCTGGGAAAAAACGAGAATAAAAAGCAGAGAAAAACGAAGGAAGAAAAATTAGGGAAAGAATAGAGAAGAAGAGAAAGAGAGAGAGACCTAAATAGAGAGAGATAGGGCATAGATATGCCCTATTCAATTCATAATATAAAGAGATACTCATTAATACTAATTTGTATATAATTGGTAAATTGTATATGCTTATTTTAAGTTAAAACTTGAATAGAAAGACTATATAAGTTTCATACGTAGTATATAGGTAAAACTCCCTTTATTAGTTCGGCATGTTTTAACTCGCCTAAATTTGATCCAACATTTCCATTTATCACATCTACCTTTTGCTATGTGAAAGTACAAAAGAACTATGGTGGACCTCAATATGTCGCTCCAGCCTTCGTCTTTTTTCTTAAGCACCTTATAGGCATTGGCGAATTCAGGATTTTGAAAAAATGAGTGCCCTATTACAAATAGTTAAATCCAGAATATAAATTTTACAATATTCAGTACTTACTATTGGACCCATTGTATTTTGTAATTGTAAGTTCAAAATTATACGACAAGGTGGGTTGCTCTGATGGTAAGCACCCTCCACTTCCAACCAAGAGGTTGTGAGTTCGAGTCACCCCAAGAGCAAGGTGGGGAGTTCTTGGAGGGAAGGATGCCGAGGGTCATTTGGAAATAGCCTCTCTACCCCAGGGTAGGGGTAAGGTTTGCGTACACACTACCCTCCCCAGACCCCACTAGTGGGATTATACTGGGTTGTTGTTGTTGTTGTAAGTTCAAAATTATTTTTTCTAAATATAGTAATTTTCTTATATATATGTCTTTTGATCCGCATCAGAAATAGTGGGATCAGTTGAACAAATTGACTGTATACTACATAATCCACTGCTACTAGTTTTAGTATATACATTTAGTATAATTTTATAAAATTTAACGCTGACAAAAGAAGAATAGGAATTTCGATGTCTCGGAATTGAAATTTTTAAAAGAACAAACTAAACAATAAATGAAAGAAAAAGAAAAGGTACTTAATTAATACACATGAAGTAACATTACACATGCCCATCTCTGGTGGATGCACTCAATTCTATAAAAAGAAAGAAAAAAATAACAAAATTGACATAAGATTTAAACTTTCAACCTCACTTAGAAAGATACAACCAATAACTATTGCACCATATGCTTCTTTGAGTTTGGGCACACATGTACATATTTAAGTATTTTTAAACAAATATAACATTACTATATATGATCTAAGGACGGAAGTCTGGGTTCACGTGCCCCGGATCTACCCCTGGATACTCCCTTGTTTCGAGGTGCTTGATTTGAGCTGCGAGGAAATAAAATATCATTACCATCAACAAACTTTGGATGCTGGTGGGATAAATGAGATATATACTTTCATCTATCCTTAATCAAATATCTCATATTTAAATACTTGGAATGAAAAAATTTAATCCACAATATGATTCGATACCACACAACATATGGTTACCCAAAAAGAAAAGAGAAACAAGATTGATCAAAAATTATTCGGCCAAAACGGTATCTAGCCTGCTTTCACTCAATTGACATCGTGTTCAAGCTGTGTTAAGAGGTTTCATTACTATCTCACTCAAATCGGAAGCATA
Source organism: Nicotiana otophora (assembly GCA_000715115.1). Taxonomy (NCBI): domain Eukaryota; kingdom Viridiplantae; phylum Streptophyta; class Magnoliopsida; order Solanales; family Solanaceae; genus Nicotiana; species Nicotiana otophora. The sequence goes on along the minus strand of AWOL01S0027891.1, from coordinate 66,856 downwards.
TTGATTTTTCTTAATATTGGTCAATTTTGACCCCTATTTTTTTTTTCTTTTCAATAAACTAACAAACTACTAATTGTACGTAAGTACAACATGTCGAATAAAACAAGAAAAGAGATGTCAACTGCAGAGAAATTTCGAGAAGAAGGGCAATGGGGAATTCATTGAAGAAGAGTAGATGTTAGCACAACTGTAATGCTATTAGGTGAGCAAGCATTTCATAGAATAAATTAAAGACTGATACGACTTTGATAACTGTCATAAGCTAAGACCCATAAAAGAGTACTATTATTATCTTCTTTAATCTTATCTTATTTTAAGAAGAAAAAAATTAGTACTTGGATTTGGCAACTCTTGCGAATCTTACCCACTACTATTGTTGCAAATCTATAATTTATTAGGCTGAACATATTTGATAACATAGCTCGCTGTAAAAAAAATCCAGACGTTAGTTTTATGTACTCCATACTAATAAATTGGAAGAATATTTCACGACACCTAAACTTAGTTGCATCATTCTTTGAATATTAAAAGAAAGAAGTAATTATTCTTGAACTCCATTCTTTTGTTATAGAAAGAAGTAATTATTGGACAAAGCAGAGAGTGCAATGTAGACTAGTGAAGGAAGTAATTAAACTAAAAGATAAAAAACACATAAGCCAACATTAATCGGACATTCTTTTATTAGACTTTTGGTATTGGAGGTTTTAGACTTTTAGTCACCTCATGGCCTAGTGAGAGGACGATTTAACTAATGGTAGGATTTTGGAATATTTATAATGCCATCACGAAACTAATTAATGATAGTTTGTACTCTATAAGTTGAGAGTTCATACCTAATTCGCCCCATACAGAATAAAAATGCAATGTGTTCCATTATTTGCCAGAAAACATTACATAAATTATTCAATGAAAGGTCTGATGTGATATTCTTTGTCGGTACCAAATTGTATTAACGATTTTGTTACACGTGCAATGACCCTATTTCATCATTATTGAGATACATCCCTCCAACATGTGAATTACTCTAAAATTTTCTTTAACAAAACGACATAATGTCCAATGCGGGGTATACAAATAATACAAGGACAAATAAGATTATCTTAAGATATAATTTTTTTTTTCAGATTCTTTATCATAGTATTGTTGCTAACTTTTGATAAGTCTATTTTCTTACACTTGTTAATTCTCATAAAATTATTTATGTTTATAGGAAAAAATGCGACATGACACGTGATCGCTTAAAGGAAGGACAGGTGGAACACCAGATGAGGATGGCCACCGAACATAGCTATTCCGCTTGTCACCGGAAGGAATAATGAGTATTAAATATTTTGCGCCCGGTAACATTTAATACATAATATTTTGCAGCATTAAGGATGATGGTCCGTTACAAGGAATTTGACATTTATGTCTAACGTTACATCTTTATCAATGGCCCTCATAATTGACACTAAAGAAGGGCACGATCCTAGGACTTCTTTCCCTAGACATAACTATAAATATAGAGCTCGATTATCATTGTAATAGAGATGAACATTCTGGTTAACTTACACCACATTCTATACAACATTCTAATACAATTTTATTTCTCGCTATTGATCCCATCATTGTTGTGCCCGGAAACCCTGTTCCCAGACTCATCAGCTCTGTCATTTCATCTACAGTCTAAGGCCAAGTATTTTATATTTCATTAGTTATTTCGTTACTTTTTGGATCAAATTAATTCACTTTTCTAGAAACCACGAATAAATTCAACTGTACCATTTTACGGGTAAACAGTTTGACGCCCACCGTGGAGCCTAGACAACCGTGCGATTAAATTGATCCTTGCCTTTTTACTAACGTGTTTGATTATTTTTGTCTTAACAAAAATCACAAAAGAAATGGCAGATAACATTGTTAACGACACACACAATCCTTAAATTCAAGGGGAGCAACCTCATTTCGAGGATTCAATTAGTGACACTTTCAATGAGGGGAATGACGCCACACCAATGCATGAAGGATGCTACCCTCGACATGTTCGGAAGACGACTCCTGATGATGCTGATGAGGGGCATGTGGCGGATGGAGTAAGAGTCTTGCAAGAGCAACATGCAATCATTCTAGGCCATCTCACGCGGCAGGATCAGGTTATGACGGAACTGAAGCAGGCGTTATCGGGTGCCTCAAATAATGCAAACATGCGAGATCCAATTTCTCCTAATGTTCCCGCGAACCAGACGACGCTGAGAGTTGATAATAACACTCCTAGGGGCGAAGTTGGCTCCGACAGGGCTGGGGGAGTAGATCCAGCCTCAACAACGAGAACGGTCCATTCAAGGATGAACTTTTGCGATTCATGAAGGAAGTAAATGCCAGCATGGATCAAATCACGGGCACACCACCAGTATTAAAAGGTCCAAATTCGAAGACGTATATTCAATTATCGTATAAACCGAGTGCGGCCCGGAATTAATTCCGAAGCGATTCAAAATGCCCGAAGTACTAAAGTATGACGGAACTTTAGATCCACAAGAGCACATTACCACCTATACAACAGCAGTGAAAGGAACGATTTGGCTCCTCACGAAATTGAATCCATGTTTCTAAAGAAATTTGGTGAGACTTTCGTGAGGGGAGCTTTAACGTGGTATACATTATTTCCTGAGCATTCCATAGATTGCTTTGAGATGCTCGCGGATTCTTTCATCAAGGCTCACGTCGGTTCCAGAAAGGTACAAGCCTGAAAGGCCGATATATTCAAGATCGCGCAGGGAAAATCCTAGTTATTACAAGAGTTCGTTACCCGGTTCCAGAAGGAAAGGATGTTACTACCGGCAGTCCCAGATGAATGGGCAGCTGAAGCGTTCACCAAAGGTTT
>AWOL01S0027891.1:39988-59100 GCA_000715115.1 Nicotiana otophora | reverse complement strand
AGGAAAAAGTAGTTCTAATGGATATGCCACTGTAACTCTTGCTAGCTATAACATGGATCATACAAGGATATCAAATTTCATTGAGATAACTATGTGATTGCCTGGGTTTAGATGCAAAGGAACAATTTCAGTAGTTTAGCTCATTAAATATAATGGTATCTAAGCTTTTATTAATTTATTCATAGCACAAATGAAGCAACATTACAATAAACGTGCGGTCCTTTGCCTTTGTTTCTTGTTCATTTCTCTTGGAAAGGTAACAATATATTAATAATTAACACAAAGGCTGTGCTGGAGTCATATTTACAATTTTAAAAAGCAAAACTATGAGCTTGCTCTTCATACTAGGGCCCTAAGATAGAGTGCTGGAAGCATGAAAGTCGACGGGATAGAGTACTGTGGGTGGCTACTGGAGTGCTGGTTGAATTTCTACTGAAGCTGGTTGAATTATGGTCGAATAAAGAGAACCATAATTCTTCTGGTGGTTGTTGGTTGAAGTTTAGGCGTTAGGGTTCTGATTATTTAGGAATTAGGTGTTAGAACTTAGAGATAGAGTACTAGAAGAAGTGGAAGGGTTTTTGATATTTAATATATATATGGACAAAAATAATTTTTTATATATATATATTTTCTTAACGGGTTAACGGATTATCCGTTAAGAAAATTGAATAATCCGCCCCCAAACCGATAAGCCGTTAATAAAAAAAATATAATCTGTTCCCCGACCGTTAACCCGTTAACCCGATACTAATAAGCCATTAAGCTTCGGTTTCAGTTCGGTTTTGAACACCTCTAATCGGAATCAGGGACGGTAGTACAACTGATGAACTCAGCCTTGGATACAAATGGTTAATATGAGGTGAATACGACTAGTTTGGTCTGGGACTGGAGAAACAAAATAATCGATTATCTCGAGCATGGAAAGTTGCCCGAAGACCCCAAAGCATCAAGAGCGTTGCGCACCAAAGCCGCACGTTATAGCTTCGAAAAAGGCCAATTCTACAGAAAATCCTTTCAAGGCCTGTTGGGCCGGTGCTTAGGAGCATCAGAAGCTAACTATGTTATGAGAGAAGTCCATGAAGGGATATGAGGCAACCACTCGGGTGCAGATTTTTTGGTGCTGAAATTAGTTCGGGCTGGATATTACTGGCCCCATATGGAACAAGATGCTAAAGACTTCGTAAGAAAATGTGATAAGTGCCAATGCTACGCACCACTAGTACATCAACCAGCAGAACCCCTACATTTGGTTTTGTCCCCGTGGCCGTTCATGAAGTAGGGAATGGACATCGTCGGTCCGCTACCACCGGCTCCTGGAAAGGTAAAATGTTTTTTAATCAGAAGATCGGAGAACGCGAAATGGTCCACTTCCTGTGTGAAAACATAATTTGCAGGTTTAGAATACCAAAAGAGATTTCATGCGACAATGGGCCAGCAATTTATCGGTGCAAAAGTTACAAAGTTCCTTGGAGATTTGAAGATAAAGAGGATTACCTCTTCACCTTATCATCCGAGTTTAAATGGTCAAGCATAGTCAACAAATAAAGTGATTATACAAAATATAAATAAAAGGTTGGAAGCATCAAAAGGCAGATGGCCCGAAGAATTACCTGGGGTTTCTATGGGCCTACCGTATGGCGTAGAAGCTTTGATGCCGGTGGAAGTAGGGGAACCAACCTTAAGGTACTTCCAGGCAAACGAAGAATCGAACAACAAAGCAATGTTAATCAACTTGGATCTACTTGAGGAATGCAGGGACTTGGCACATGTCAGAATGGCGGCTCAAAAGCAGAAGATGAAGCGATATTATAATCGAAGAACCAACCTCCGTTATTTCAAAATAGGAGACTTGGACTTAAGGAAGGTAACTCAAAACACCCGGGAACTCAACGCGAGCAAGTTAGGCCCAACATGGGAAGGCCTTTACCGGGTTTCAGCTATCACTAGGAAAGGATCATACGAGTTGGAGAAACAAAACAGAGACAAGTTGCCGAACAACTGGAACGTGGCTCACCTCAAAAGATATTTTTTCTGACAAACAATAGTCAAACGGAAAATATGTGCTGCACTTCTTTTCCCTTCGTTTAGTTTTTGTCCCAATTGGGTTTTTCTGGCAAGATTTTTTACGAGGAAGCGACGGAAAACATACTATGAAGACAGCAGTGATAAGACCTTTCATAATAAGGGACACGAACAAGTTTCCACTCGGGGATGATTAGATAATCTTTGCTTCGATAACAAATTCCCACCGGGAAGTTAAGTTTGCTACTGAACGGAGGTTACCCGACCGTTCACGAGCACAAACCACTAGAGGACTGTTAGGTATTTTGTCGCTCGATAACATGGGTTCCTAAGGGGAAACAAGATATGTTGCGGAGTGAAGGACTATCTAGCAATTCATTAGTGGGATCTTCAAAGATACAAGACTTCCAGTGTTCCAATTCACATTCTTCATATTCAAACACTCGGGGGGAATGATATGAAAATACGATAACACTGAATGCCACGTCAACCGGGGAATGAAAATCTTGGAACATAATACATTATCGGGACCGAGGACTGCACAACCAGACCCGTAGAAACAAGTTGAACAAGATAGCCACAAGTCATGTCAATCCTTTTCAAAATAGAAGGAATTAAATGAAATGAAATCCTTTTGTTTTTATCTTGTTTATTGTCTGAACGATGAGTTAATTTTGTCATTTGAAAGTTAAACAAGTACTTCAAATATTTGTGCCTTAATGAATAGGAGGCGTCCCCTTCAAGAGCACCGTAAACATAAGAGGGCCCTCTCTTATAAAAACCCTCAAGTTAAAGGGTTGGTTCCGGAAGAATAAATGCCCGAAATCTAGAATGCCATCGGGGAAAAATACACTCGAAGCCGCGTACGAAACATACGCAAAAACCAAACTTGCGCAAACACTCATGGAAACCCTCACAAAAAGGGATAATACTTGGAGCCAAAATGCCTCGAAAGAAAGGCATCCGAGATTACACATAATAAAGTACGAACAGAAAAATATGCGCAGAATACTTGAGCAAGTACAAAAGTTAAAGACTTGCATAAACATTCAAACGAAAGTAAGACTCAAATGATACTTGATCAAAAAATATGCTTTTATTTACAAAGACGCAACAAAATGATAAAGGTACAAAATAGAAAAGGAAGGAAAAAGCTAAACTACAGCGTCTCCGGAATCAGTAGGAAGAGAAGTATCTGTATCCCCCGGGAGTAGTTGATGGTTCCACTGATGGCTCAACATTTTCCCCAGCTTGGTCTTCAGCATCTTCGCCTTCCAATCCCTCTTCAGTTTCCAAAAACTCGGAACCAAAATCAGAAAAACCTGGAGCGTCAGACTGCGCCGGGAGTCCATTTTTTGCAGCCAACTCAAGCTCTCTAGCTTTAGCAATTTCGACATCTTCTAAGGTTTTTCTCCCAATGCTATACATGGAATAAGTTTTATCAACAATGAGGGAATCCGCTCGGTATTGAGTTCTTCTTTGAGTTGAGCAACTTCGGCGAAGAGGTTTTCCCAGGCGGACCTAGCAGATTTGAGACTGAGGTCGAGCTCACGGATATTTGAACTAAAGAGCCTATTATGCTCGATAGTTTTCATGTACTTCTCTTCTAACTAGGTATGTTTTGCCACCACAACATCAAACTCTTCACTTTTGGAGTTTAAGGCTGCCTCCAAGTTAATCACACTTTCAGCGAAGGCAGCCTTACGATCGTTTGCAGTAAGAACGATGTTCTAGACTTCTGCCCATTTAGCCTTGGCTTCATTTAATCTAACCATTAGTGGCCCAATTGCTTGGCTAAGGGTTACCACTTCTTGCTCGCTTTGCTGCAAACGGGCCTCAAAAACAACGGCCTCAGTAGTCTTGGTTTCCAGTTACGAGAGACGGAGAACAGTCTGGTCCCGTTCCGCCAAAAGCCGATCCCGTTCGTAAGTATGTTTTTCCTTCTCACGAATCAGCCTTTGAAGGCCCTCAGAAGCAAGAAAGTTGGCGTACAAAACAAGAAGAGGTAAAACATAGAGTACATTTGTTCAAAAGTTGAAGAAATAACAGAGGAAGAAATGAACGTACCGTTGCGACGTTGTGCATAGCGTTGTTCACCAAACACTCCCCCGAGAGTGTTTGAATCTTCTCCCAGTCTTTTTCTGAAGCCAAAGGCTTCATATAGTTAGCAAGCTCCACCAGCCTCGAAAGCAAGTTGCACCCGGTGGAGACCGAAAAGGTAACACTTCTCCTCCTTTGTGGATCTTTAGAAGGGGCAACATAATTTTGCCCCACATCCCCATAAACTGGGGACTGTGGAGGAGGGATACCTTCTTCATGGTCAGGTGCGACCGATGGAGATGATGTTGTTGGTGGAAGGGTGGATGAAGAAAGAAGTGATTTAGCAGTTGTTGGTGTTGGAGAAGGTGGTGATGAAGCTGATGAGGTAGAAGAATGAGAGACAGTTACTTCAAAAGTGGCACTGGATGTTGGGTGCTCGCCAACCGAAGACGGCAAGGACCCGGTACTCTGCCTCGCAATATCGGGCATAACAATTGGAGCCCGAGAATGAGAGTTGGCATTATCTACCAAATCAAACTCTCCTCAAAGTGACGAGACATCATCCTCGGTTGGTATGACTGTTTCAACAGGTTGAGCATCATGTTGAGATGATGAGGATCGTATCCTTGCATGTAAAGAAGCTCCCTCGTCACTAGCTTCTTCATCATCATCGATTATCACAGTGTCTATGATCGGCCCGGAAGGAGGACCAATCATCATCGCAACCGGAGATGACTCGGGGGAATCAACCCTTGCCATCTTATTCTTTTCCCCGGTCGCAGAGGAACGTCTTCTCTTTGGTTGCTTGTTTTCTGGTCGGGGACTCCGTGAAGAAATGTTTGCGCCTGAAGCACGCCCGAAGATGCCTGTTCGAGTAAGTGCCTCCTAAAGTAGCCTCGCTGCATCAGCAGGGTTAACCAAAAAATCTTCCTCAGGTACATCAATTGAGCCCGCAGGTAGACCTAATTTCAAGAACAAGTCAGAAGGGTTCAACCGAGTTCTTCATATACAAAAAATGAAAACAAGGTAAATTAAAGTTACCATGATTTTTGGCCTTCCGCCCGTATTTAAGGAACAACTCTTTCCATAAACGGGTTTCGGGCGTTGTGACGTCCAAGATCTTCTGAACCCATTGGTCCAAGCCTTCTATCACCGGTGCGATCCATCGAGTCATTGTAACAAATGAAGGTTGAAGGATCAATACGAGCATGAAAGAATATTTAGTAGGAAAAAGGTTATAAAAGGGAACTTACGAGAGCGGTTCCAAGTAACCGGAAATGATGAAGTTGTTGTTGGAATAATGTCACTGGTGGCAACTGCAACAAACCGTTTCATCCACCCACGGTCGTTGTCGTCATCCGTACTAGACAGTAAAGCATGGTGGCCATGCTTGCAAAGGTTTATCATTCCCCCACGGAAAATTTTGGAGGAATAGAGATTCATCATATGAGCAAGGGTTAGCTCATCTATGGTTTCTTGGCACAAAGCCGAAGACAAGAGACCGTCCTCCACACTGAAGGATATACCTGTGCCAAACACACTTGGTAGAGAACTCAAAATTCTATAATTATGGAATCAAGCTCTCCACTCAAAGAAAACGCACCCAAAGTAAAAGGATACGTGTAAAGGTATGTAAAATCTTCCTTGGGAAGGGTCACTCGCTTCGATAGATCGGGAGCCATGATATCCAATTCATGGAAACGACAATCTTCCTTCACAGCGAGAATACTGGATGGACGAATGGAATAAGGGTATCTGCTAACAGCCCATGTACGAGGGTTAGCAGAAGGGAATTTCTCCTCAAAATCTTTTGTGGTATTGAGTCTTTTTGGTATGATGGAGTCTACGGTTACGGTTGGAGTGACAAAGTCGTCGGTTTTGTTTTTGCCTTTCGAAGAACCAGTACGTTTTGAGGAGGAAGCCATCGAAAAAGAGAAAGGGTTTTTGTTTGAAGAAGATAATGACATAGTAGGCGAAATGAGATGAAAGAAGTTGGAATGCAAGAGAGGAAGTTGATATGTATAAGTAATAGTTTTGGCGGCTAAGCTTACCTCGATAATCGGCAAAAGGCGTGCTAAATCAAGGGAAGACACTTGTTCGGGAAATTAAATGCGGAGAGACAAGCGTCCAATCAACCGTCAGTGGCTTTCAAAAGGAATTATAATAATTCCCGCCAAAAAGGTGCTTTCTACCAACTTTCCGGTAACTCAAGATTGTGTCATCGGAAAAGAGGGGGACTATCTGTATAGGGAAAATGTCACGACCCGAAATTCCCACCTTCGGACCGTGATGGCGCCTAACATTTTACTTGCTAGGCAAGCCAACATTAGAATAATATTATCTATTTTTAAAATAATTTTTAAATTTATTAATAACAAAGAACAATTGCGGAAGTAAAGTCTGAAATATAATGAATAATCCATAAAAATAAATGTTTCTAAATACCATCCCAGAATTGGTGTCACAAGAGCACGAGCTTCTAGAATAAATACAAATAAAAGTCTGAATAAACTAAAGTTGTCTAGAAACAAACACACAACTAAAGTAAAGTAGATGGGGACTTCAGAACTACGAACGCCGTGCATTTATACCTCAAGTCTCCTCTGAGTAGCTGAAATTCGAGCAAGTCTATGGTACGCCACTGGGACCAACGCCAAAATTTGCATAAGAAGTGTAGAGTGTAGTATCAGTACAACCGACCCCATGTACTGGTAAGTGTTGAGCCTAACCTCGACGAAGTAGTGACGAGGCTAAGGCGGGTCACTTACATTTCCTGTACGCAATATTAGTAACAAAAATAATAATAGAAATAAATCGGGTAACTCGTTTATAATAATTGAAACCAACTCAGCAGTCATAACCAACGATCATTTCCATCAATTCTGTTGCAGCGTGCAACACGCTCTCACAATATATTCACATTCAATTCTGTTGCAGCGTGCAACCCGCTCTCACAATATATTCATTTTAATCAAGTCTATTACGACGTGCAACCCGATCCTCCAATATGGACTTTTAATAAGTCTGTTGCGGCGTGCAACCCGATCCTCCAATATGGACTTTTAATAAGTCTGTTGCGGTGTGCAACTCGATCCTCCAATATATTCATTATGATTAATTCTATTTCAGCGTGCAACCCGATCCTCCAATATATTCATTATAATCAATTCTGTTGCGGCGTGCAAACCGATCCTCCAACATATTCATTTTCCAATTCTTATAGAAGATATTTCCCCAATAAATGCAATAATTAATATAAAATTATAAGACAACAAGCATACAATAATTATGATTTAATTATGAAACAAACAATGCAAATAGCAAATTATTATGGAAATCAAAGAGAAAATATGCAGTTTAATATTTAATATGCTAAATGTCAAATAACAATAAAGGCACATAATTCCAATAGCATGTAACAATTAATGCAGGAATTCAAGAATTAATATTTGACAAAGAATAAGAGAGAAACAATTATTATAACAATTAATTCATGATTTAAAATAATTTATGATTTTTCAAGTAAATACGCAAACAATTAATTTGACGGCGTATAGACACTCGTCACCTCGCCTATACTTCGTTCACATGCATTTCACAAAACAAATAATTTAAGGTTCTATTCCCTCAAGTCAAGGTTAACCACGACACTTACCTCGCTTTACAAATTCCAATCAATTACTCAACCACAACGTTTCCTTTTAAATTTGTCTCTGAAAGCTTCAAATCTATTCACAAACAATTCAATATACGCAATACGAATCATAGGAATTAATTCCATATGAATTTACTAATATTTCAGATAAAATCCAGAAATTATTAAAATATTCGGCAGTGGGATCCACGTCTCAAATCTCGAAAACACTTATGAAATCCGAACACCTATTCCGAGATGAGTCCGGATATACAATTGGGTTTGGAATCCGATCTCAATTCGAGGTCTAAATCCCCAAATTTCGAAATTCCTAAGTTCTACACAAAAATCCTAATTTCACCATAAAACTTCTAGATTCTAGATTGAAATCTTGTTATAAGATGTAAAAGATTGAAAGAAAAGAGTTAGGAATCACTTACCTATGATTTGGGGAAGATTTGGTCTTTGCAAATTCGCCTCTTACGGTTTAGGGTTTTGAAAATATGAAAAATGGATGAAAGATCCCGTCTAAGTCCCTTTTACTCAGCTACAGGTATCGCAATTGCGACCTGAGCATCGCAAATGCGAAGGAACAATCGCAATTGCGATGCCCTTCACAGTCCCGGTGCCTTCGCAAATACGAGTAAAGTGTCGCATTTGCGACCACTGAATCTTCGCAAATGCGACTAAATGATCGCATCTGCGATCACTGCCCTTCCCTGACTCCCTTCGCAAAAGCGAAAGCAAACTCGCAACTGCAAAAACTGTTGGCCCAGCTTATCTTCGCATTTATGATGAGAAGCTCGCAAATGCAAACCTCTCAGAGGTCGCAATTGTGATGCCTGATCTAGCAAATGTGAGATCAGAGGCCTGCAATAATATCATATGCCCATGAGTGTTTTCCAAGCCAAATCTCACTCTGTAGCCTATCCGGAAATCACCCGAGCTCTCGGGGTTCCGAACCAAACATGCATACAAGTCTAAAAACATCATACGAACTTGCTCGCACGATCAAATTGCCAAAATAACACCTAGAACTCTGAATTTAGCACCAAATCAAATGCAATTCTCAAGAACACTTTAAAATTTCTATTTTCTCAACTGGATGTCCGAATCACGTCAAATCAACTTTCTTTCTCACCAAATTTCACAGGCAAGTCTTAAATAGCATAATGAACTTGTACCGGGCTCCGGAACCAAAATACGAACCCGGCACTAACAATGCCAAACATCAATCAATTCTTAAAAACAATTAATTTTTTAGACTTTTAATTGTCATCAAAAATTCATAACTTGTGCTAGGGACCTCCGAATTCGATTCTGGGCATACACCCAGGTCCCATAATTCGATACGGACCCGCCGACACCGTCAAAGCATGGATCCAGGCCTGTTTACCAAAGATGTTGACCGAAGTCAAGTAAAATCAACTTTTAAGGCAAAAATTATTATTTTCAATAGTTATTAACATAAAAGCTTTCCGGAAACCTATCCTAACTGCGCACGTAAATCGAGAAGGGTAAAAATGAGATTTTAAGGCTTAAGAACGCAAATTCGAGTTCTAAAACATAAGATGACCTTTTGGATTATCACATTCTCCACCTCCAAAACAATTGTTCATCCTCGAACAGACATAGAAAAGTACCTGGGCTAGTGAAAAGGTGGGGATATATACTCTGCATATCGGACTCGGACTCCAAAGTAGCTGCCTCAATAGGTTGACCTCTCCACTCCACTCGAACTGAAGGGTAACCCTTTGATCTCAACTGACGAACTTGCCGGGCTAGAATTGCCACCGGCTCCTCCTCGTAAGTCAAATCCTTGTCCAACTGGACAGAGCTGAAATCTAACACATAGGATGGATCATCGTGATACTTTCAAAGTATGGACATATGGAATACCGGATGAATAGCTGCTAAACTAGGTGACAACGCAAGCCTGTAAGCCACATCTCCCACTCTCTCAAGAACATCAAAAGGTCGGTATACCTAGGGCTCAACTTGCCCTTATTTCCGAACCTCATTACACCTTTCCTAGGTGAAAATCGAAGCAATATTCTTTCTCCAACCATGAATGCAATATCACGAACTTTACGGTCGTCATAACTCTTTTGCCTAGACTGAGCTGTACGAAGTCAATCCTGAATAATCTTGACCTTACCCAAGGCATCCTGTACCAAATCGGTACCCAACAATCGAGCCCCTCCCGGTTCAAACCAACCAACTGGCGATCAGCTTCGCCTTTTGTATAATTCCTCATATGGAGCCATCTAAATGTTCGACTGGTAGCTATTATTATAAGCAAACTTTGCTAATGGCAAACACTGATCCCAAGAACCTCCAAAGTCAATAACATAGGCGCGGAGCATATCCTCCAAGATCTGAATAGTATGCTTGGACTGTCCGTCCGTCTGAGGATGGAATGTTGTGCTCAACTCAACCCGTGTACCTAACTCACATTGTACTACCCTCCAAAAGTGAGAGGTAAACTGCGTACCTCGATCAGAAATGATAGACACGGGCATACCGTGAAGACGGACGATCTCATAAATGTAAATCCCTGCCAACCGCTCTGAGGAATAGGTAACTGCCACAGGAATGAAATGCGCTGACTTGGTCAATCTGTCCACAATGACCCAAACTGCATCGAATTTTCTCTTCGTCTGTGGTAGTCCAACAACCAAAATCTATAGTGATACACTCCCATTTCCATTCAAAAATTTCTAACTTCTGAAGCAAACCACCAGGTCTCTGATGCTCATACTTAACTTACTGACAATTCAGGCACCGAGCTACATATGCAACTATATCCTTTTTCATTCTCCTCCACCGATAATGTTGCCTCAAATCTTGATACATTTTGGGAGTACCTGGATGAATCGAATACCTGGAACTGTGTGCCTCTTCAAGAATTAATTCACGAAGCCCATCCATATTAGGCACAAAAATACGACCCTGCATTCGCAGAACTCTATCTTCCCCCACAACAACCTGTTTGGCATCACTGTGCTGCACCGTGTCCTTAAGGACAAGTAAATAAGGATCATCATACTGTCTCTCTCTGATGCGCTCATATAAAGAAGACCAAGCGACTGCGCAAGCTAGAACTCGACTGGGTTCTGAAACATCTAACCTCACGAACTGATTAGCTAAAGTCTGAACATCTGCAGCTAATGGCCTCTCACCAACCCGGAATATACGCAAGACTGCCCATACTCATAACCTTTCTACTCAAAGCATCGGCCACCACATTGGCCTTTCCGGGGTGATACAAAATGGTGATATCATAGTCTTTCAACAACTCTAACCATATTCTCTTCCTCAAATTAAGATCATTTTGTTTGAACAGATACTAAAGGCTACGTTGATCAGTAAATACCTCACACGAGACACCGTAGAGGTAATGCCTCCAAATCTTCGGCGCATGAATAATGACTGCCAGTTCTAATTCATGAACATGATAATTCTTCTCGTGATCTTTTAACTGTCGCGAAGCATATGCAATCACCGAGCCATCTTGCATTAATACTGCACCAAGCCCAATGTGAGAGGCGTCACAATATACCGCATACGATCCTGAACCTGTGGGTAATACCAACACTAGCGTTATAGTCAAAGCGGTCTTGAGTTTCTGAAAGCTCAACTCACACTCGTCTGATAATCTAAATGGGGCACCCTTCTGGGTCAATCTGATCTTAATTGTTGTTCATAATCAATTACAGAATTGTCAATTAACTTGATGTTAACAAAAATCTCATTTCAAACCTTCACAATACTAATACCGAGATGCGAGGCATGAAGACCTCATAATTATTTACCCAAATTAAAGAGTCACATTTAACACCATCTGGGCAGGCACCTACCTTGTAGGTTACAACTCAATATTACAACACGAATTTGGCAAATACGCACATAGAATTTCATACAAAACAAAATTCAAATAAGCCTAGTAGGCATGACTCCCTATTAGTACTATAGTACAAATTTAAATTCACAAGGGCGAATTTAAACACAAGAATTTTTATCACAAGGATCTCGTCCTTATATAACTTCTACCGCAGCTCATAGCTCGATTTAAACATATCAATTTATTTTAAAATACGAGGACCTCAGCCTCAGTTTTGAATCACAAGTAATATGCACATCATGCCAATCGAAACTTTCCATTTTCTCCTTTTAAATAACTTCCGTTAAACAAAATCACAACACATAATGAACCCCACACCGGTAGGGCATATAATTCACAATTTATAATTAATTATCCGGAAATACATCAAAACATACCTAAATAAGTATGAAAAAGGTACCTTTAGCCTTACAGATTTTACTAGAGTCTATCATGGAATGATAGGTGTAGTTATCTCCATAAAACCTCCCAACAGAAGTAAACACATAAGTAGATTATAGAATTACGAAGCTTACTTATAAGTGTATCACAATAGGAAGACTCGTCTTGATACTCAGAACCGAATCAAGTTAAGGAAATTATTCCTTTATTTTAAATCGAGGTCGTACCTATAACGACACCATCTGATGTAACGACCTCCACCATACCATAAATCAAATATAACAACGGCTGGGTCTCCACCTCTAAGACGTCTTCTACCCGTCTGTCCTCCACCCTTAACTGGTCGTGTGGGTGTTGTAGTAACTGCAATGGGGCATGTAGCCTGAGTGCTTTGATGAAATATGCCTCTCTCAAGTTTGGGATAATTTTTCTCATGATGTGCCTAGTATCACCGCATTCATAACAACCTATTTGCGGGTTTGGCTGCTCATACTGAGTCTGTGCCAGATAACTAGAATAACCATTGTAGGACACTTATGTGAATGGTGCATTAAAAGAACTTACTGGAGCACCTTGATTAATCCGATGTGCGAACTGGGCTGGCCGACTACCCGAGCCCCTGCCATAATGATTTATACTCGCAGAGTAGAATCCACTGCATCTCCCAGAACCTCGAGACGTCTTGGCCTCCTTAGTTTTCTTTTTCCTCACCCCGAACACGTTCTAATATCTTGGCAATTTCTACCACTAGTGGAAATGAAGCATCAGCCTGTAGCTCCCGAGTCATACAAAATTTGATGATCATAATTGGGTCCTTTAATGAGTCTGTGGACTCGCTCTAGGGATATAGGAAGTAAAGTAGGAATATGACGGGCTAAATTATTGAACCCGATGGTATATTATGACACCGTCATGGTGATTTGATGCAACTATTCAAACACTATGCGCCACGCATTACGGAGAGTCCGGGAAACAAACTCTTTCAAAAGCGTTCTGGGAATTAAGCCAAGTGGGCGGTGTTGTATTGGTTGGTCTACCCTCTTCATAGGCTTGCCACAGACACCTGTGGAGAATTATCTCTCCCAAGGCCAATTTCTTCTTTTGTTATGCTGAATCAACGCTGTTGAGCTGACCCATTTCTTAACATACTCTTCAATTCTTCTTTGGGGTAACCCTTACCCCTATTTATACACAACGATCACAAAAGTAGAGCTCCATGCAGGCAATTCTTAGCATGAACCACATAGTCTAGAACCTCCTCAACCACTGTACTTCCTCCGAAGCACCCCAAATTCTGCAACCATGACGTCCACACTGAGTAGACATTCTGTAAATTTAAAGTTGTTTCTCTAACTCCTTTGGTACTGAAGTATAGGATTATTAAGTAGACGGACATACCGGAAGTCCCAACCTTATCCTCTACAAAATCTCTGGCCTTAAACATGTGTAAGTTTTTGGGGAACCTTTCAATACCACATATATACATTTCAGGACAAAATTGATATAACACATGACCCCGCAATCCATCCATTGATAGTGGACTCCCACCCCCACTCGGCGCGAAGTCATAGTTCACCACGTCCGATGATCCATAATAATAAACTTCACATCTCGTATAAATCAACCAGATGCCAAGGTCCGTTGCACCCCTCACATGATTCACTAGTTGATCTCTCAATATGTCTGCATCTTCAGTCGGAACCACACATTGAGGCAATGTTGAGCATCTATGACTCTCTCATAATCCATCTGTGGCATCACGAATCGTCGACGCACAACTGATACCGAGTGCGCAATGTCATACACGAGTAGATACAAAGGAATATGATATAAATGTGTCAAGCAAAATCAATGTCGCACGATAAGGAATGAAAGAAGTGATATTGTTCCTAAACTTCATATCCTCTGAGAGATAAGTACAGACGTCTCCATACCGATCCTTCAGACTCTACTATGCTTGCTCGTGACTGGTGAGACCTATGTAACCTAGTTCTCTGATACGAACTGTCACGACCCGAAATTTCCACCTTCGGACCGTGATGGCACATAACATTTTACTTGCTAGGCAAACCAACGTTAGAATAGTATTATCCATTTTTAAAACAATTTTTAAATTTATTAACAACAAAGAACAATTGCGGAAGTAAAGTCTGAAATATAGTGAATAATCCATAAAAACAACGGTATCTAAATACCATCCCAGAATTGGTGTCACAAGTGTACGAGCTTCTAGAATAAATACAAATAAAAGTCTGAATAAAATAAAGCTGTCTAGAAACAAATACACAGCTAAAGTAAAGTAGATGGGGACTTCAGAACTGCGAACGACGTACAGTTATACCTCAAGTCTCCTCTGAGTAGCTGAAATCCGAGCAAGTCTATGGTATGCCGCTGGGACCAATGCCAAAATCTGCACAAGAAGTGTAGAGTGTAGTATCAGTACAACCGACCCCATGTACTGGTAAGTGTTGAGCCTAACCTCGACGAAGTAGTGACGAGGCTAAGGCCGGTTACTTACATTTCATGTACGCAATATTAGTAACAAAAATAATAATACAAATAAATCGGGGAACTCGTTTATAATAATTGAAGTCAACTCAGCAGTCATAACCAATTATTATTTCCATAAATTCTGTTTCAGCGTGCAACCCGCTCTCACAATATATTCACATTCAGTTCTATTGCAGCGTGCAACCCGCCCTCACAATATATATTCACATTCAGTTCTGTTGCAGCGTGCAACTCGCTCTCACAAGATATTCATTTTAATCAAGTCTGTTGCGGCGTGCAACCCGATCCCCAATATATATATATATATATATATATATATATGTCGATCCCCCAATATGTATGTATGTCGACTTTTAAATAAGTCTGTTGCGGCGTGCAACCCGATCCTCCAATATGGACTTTTAATAAGTCTGTTGCGGCGTGCAAGCCAATCCTCCAATATGAATTTTTAATAAGTCTGTTGTGGCGTGCAACTCGATCCTCGAATATATTCATTGATTAATTCTGTTTTGGAGTGCAATCCTATCCTCCAATATATTTATTATAATCAATTATGTTGCGGCGTGCAACCCAATCCTCCAATATATTCATTATAATCAATTTTATTGCGACGTTCAACCCGATCCTCTAACATATTCTTTTACCAATTCTTATAGAAGAAATTTCCCCAATAAATGCAATAATTAATATAAAATTATAAGACAACAAACATACAATAATTATGATTTAATTATGAAACAAACAAGGCAAATATAACATTATTATGGAAATCAGAGAGAAAATATACAATTTAATATTTAATATGCTAAATGTTAAATAACAATTAAGGCACATAATTCAAATAGCATGTAACAATTAATGCAGGAATTCAAGAATTAATATTTGACAAAGAATAAGAGAGAAACAATTATTATAACAATTAATTCATGATTTAAAATAATTTATGATTTTTCAAGTAAATACGCAAACAATTAATTTGATGACGTATAGACACTCGTCACCTCGCCTATACGTCGTTCACATGCATTTCACATAACAAATAATTTAAGGGTTCTATTCACATAACAAATAATTTAAGGCAAACAACTTTTCCTTTTAAATTTGTCTCTGAAAGCTTCAAATCTATTCACAAACAATTCAATATACTCAATCCGAATCATAGGAATTAATTCCATATGAATATACTAATTTTCGGGATAAAATCCAAAATTAATTAAAATATTCAGCAGTGGGATCCACGTCTCAAATCTCGAAAAAACTTACGAAATTCGAACACCCATTCTGAGACGAGTCGGGATATACAATTGGTTTTGGAATCCGACCTCAATTCGAGGTCTTAAATCCCCAAATATCGAAATTCCTAAGTTCTACCCAAAAATCCTAATTTCACCATAAGAATTCTAGATTCTAGTTTGAAATCTTGTTATAAGATGTAAAAGAATGAAAGAAAAGAGTTAGGAATCACTTACCTATGATTTGGGGAAGATTTGGTTTTTGAAAAATCGTCTCTTAAGGTTTAGGGTTTTGAAAATATGAAAAATGGATGAAAAATCCCGTCTAAGTCCCTTTTACTCAGTTGCAGGTGTCGCAATTACGACCTGAGCTTCGCAAATGAGAAGGAACACTCGCAATTGCGATGCCCTTCACAGTCCCGCTGCCTTCGCAAATACGAGGAAAGTGTCGCATTTGCGACCACTGAATCTTCGCAAATGCGACTAAATGATCGCATTTGCGATCACTGCCCTTCCCTGACTCCCTTCGCAAATGCGAAAGCAAACTCGCAAATGCGAAAACTATTGGCCCAGCTTCTCTTCACAAATACGAACCTTTTAGAGGTCGCAATTGCGATGCCTGATCTCGCAAATGCGAGATCAGAGGCCTGCAATAATATCATATGCCCAACAGTGTTTTCCAAGCCAAATCTCACTCTGTAGCCTATCTGAAACTCACCCGAGCCCTCTGGGCTCACAACTAAACATGCACACAAGTCTAAAAACATCATACGAACTTGATCGTGCGATCAAATCACCAAAATAACACCTAGAACTCCGAATTTAGCACCAAATCAAATGAAATTCTCAAGAACACTTTAAAATTTCTTTTTTCTCAACTGGACGTTCGAATCACGTCAAATCAACTCCGTTTCTCACCAAATTTCACAGACAAGATCTTAAATATCATAATGAACCTGTACCGGACTTTAGAACCAAAATACGGATCCGGCACTAACAATGTCAAACATCAATCAATTCTTAAAAATAATTAATTTTTCAGACTTTTAATTTTCATCAAAAATTCTTAACCTGAGATGGGGACCTCTGAATTCGATTCCGCGTATGCACCCAGGTTCCATAATTCGATACGGACCCATCGAGACCGTCAAAGTACGGATTCGGGCCCGTTTACCAAAAATATTGACCGAAGTCAACTAAAATCAACTTTTAAGGTATAAATGCTTATTTTCATTAGTTTTCAACATAAAAGCTTTTCAAAAACCTGCCCGGACTGCGCACATAAATCGAGGAAGATAAAATGAGATTTTTAAGGCTTAAGGGTGCAGATTCGAGTTCTAAAAAATAAGATGACCTTTTGGGTCATCACAGAAAAATACAACATGACACGTGGCCGCTTAAAGGAAGGGCACGTGGAACACTAGATGAGGATGGCCACCGAACATAGCTATTCTGCGTGTCACCGGAAGGAATAACGAGTATTAAATATTTTGTGCCCGGTAACATTTAATACGGAACATTTTGCAGCATTAAGGATGATGGCCCGTTACAAGGAATTTGGCATTTATGTCTACGTTATATCTTCATCAATGGTCCTCATAATTGACATTAAAGAAGGGCACGATCCTAGGACTTCTTTCCCTAGACATAGCTGTAAATAGAGAGCTCAGTTATCATTGTAATATAGAGAAACGTTCTAGTTAACTTACTCTACATTCTATACAACATTCTAATATAATTTTGTTTTCTCGCTATTGATCTCATCATTATTGTGCCCGAAAATCCTGTTCCCGGACTCATCAGCTCTGTCGTTTCATCTACATTATAAGGCCAAGTATTTTATATTTCATCAGTTATTTCATTACTTTTTGGATCAAATTAATTCACTTGTCTAGAAACCGCGAACAAATTCAACTATACCATTTTACGGGTAAACATTAAGAACTCTAAAATCGAGTTATACGTGCAGGTAAATGTTGAGCTAGGAGAGGAATACACCTTTAGGGGTGTCAATGGATATTTCAAAATCGACTAAACCTACCGAACCGTACCATACAGAACCGATTTTTATGTTTCTTTTAAGGTTTTTATATAAATCTATAGCTGTATCGATAATTAGTGTAAATATTTTATTTTATAAAAATAAACCAAAAAAATATCGAACCGTACTGAATAAATTTACAATGTGAAAAATATATTTATCTATTAAGTTAATAAAGCAATAATTTTTCCTTGGGCCTTGAAATCATGAAACAGATACAAGCCAATAAGTAATAAAAGTCAAAATCCTAATTCTCAAACCTGTTATGCTACTCCTATTGAAAGTAAATTATTTCCAGCATATTCACTAGCAAGACACAAGGCATTGTCACACCTCTTTTATGCCCCCCAAAACGATAATGTGTGTTATGGATGGTGGGTTAAAGAGTTTCTCCAATTAAAGTGACAAACTTAAATAGGGATTATTTTATTTACAGAGTCGCCACTTGGAATTGATTTTTTGGGTGTTCCACGTCACCTTTTGTTTGAATCCCTAGTCAAAGGAAGATTTGACTCTTTTGTTATTGGTCTGCAAAATAAAGTTAGGGTAAGGAATTCTGTTGACCGGGGAGAAGGTGTAAGGCATTTCCCGAGTCCCGTGGTTCTAGCACGGTCGCTTTATTGACTACAACTTGGCTTGAATTAATTTTGGATAAACTGTGATTTATTGGTTTCCATGTTTTATCTATCCGCTTTTAATTATTAAAATATGGAATTATATTTGAAACGAATCACTTGTGTGAATCCATTTTGTTCATTGTGCCAAAATCATGTCTCGCGTACGTGTACACAATTAATAACATTTTATTATACTAAGATTGTTTTGCCCAAAGTTGCGCTAACGCATACTTCAATTTTAATTTTTGAAAATCATAACTATGTCACACGAACATGTACATAATCACAATAATTTATTTATTAATACGCGCCTAAAGAACACTAGCGATTATTAAGATTTATTTTTTAATTACATCAATTTTATTGTAAGACTAAAGTTATGGAAGAATATTGTGAGAAAGGTGAAGTAATTTAGTTATATGAGCTAGCTATAGGTAGACCCAATTAAACTTAAAGAAAGATCATTTCTCGTTATCATCCAAGAAGAAAGAAAGCAAATTCTCCTACCCACTTTATTGAAACAGTTTCATCTACAATTATTGTCAAGTCCAATTATCATTGTTTTAAGTCTAAACATGACCCATTAATATGGCACTAAACCCTTTAATTTTAAACAAATCTTATTCAACTAATCTATTTAGTACTTAACTTTATACCTACAGAAGAAATCTAAAGCTATAAAAAGAGGAACAATTGTAACGAAGAAACCAGCGTAGCAAATCCTCACGTG
>AWOL01S0027891.1:19444-29652 GCA_000715115.1 Nicotiana otophora | reverse complement strand
GTGACGGCTTCCACCCACTTGGTGAAGTAATCAATTGCAACCAAAATGAATCTATGCCCATTTGAAGCCTTTGGCTCAATTGGCCCAATAACATCCATTCCCCAAGCAACGAAAGGCCAAGGAGAGGACATGGGATGCAACTCTGAAGGTGGCGAGTGGATCAGGTCACCATGAATCTGGCATTGGTGACACTTGCGAACAAAACTGAAGCAATCTCGCTCCATTGTAAGCCAATAATACCCTGCCCGCAGAATCTTCTTCGCCAAAACATATCCATTCATGTGAGGTCCGCATACCCCCGAATGTACTTCACTCATGATCCGCTTAGCTTCTGTTGTATCTACACATCTCAACAAGTTCAAATCTGGGGTCCTTTTGTACAAAATTTCCCCACTCAGGAAGAAACCGTTGGCGAGCCTCCTTATAGTTCTTTTTTGATCTCCCTTAGCGTGCTCTGGGTATTCTCTCATTTTCAGGAATCGTTTTATGTCATGATACCATGGTTCACCATCTGGTTCTATCTCAATTGTATTGTAGTAACCGTGTTGATTTCGAACTTGGATTTCTAGTGGATCGATATGGGTGTTTCCCGGATAAGGGACCATCGAGGCTAAAGTAGCCAAAGCATGAGCTAGCTCGTTGTGAAACCTTGAAATGTACCTGAACTCGATGGATTTGAATCTTTTGCTCAAATCTTGTACACATTGTCTATATGGAATAAGCTTGATGTCTCGAGTCTCCCATTCGCCTTGGGCTTGCCAGATAAGCAAGTCAGAATCTCCTATAACCAATAGTTCATGCACATCCACATCGAGGGCCATTTTCAAACCCATGATACAGGCTTCGTATTTTGCCGTATTATTGGTACAGAAGAACCGAATCCGAGCTGTTGCAGGGTAATACTGTCCAATAGGTGAGATGAAGATTGCCCCAATCCCAACTCCTTTGATATTGACAGCTCCATCAAAATACATTTTCCATAGAGGGTTGTCGTCTGGAACTACTTCCTCTATTGATTTAACCTCTTCGTCTGGAAGTATGTGGTAAGTGGCTTGTACTCATCATCAACTGGATTCTCTGCCAAATGATTGGTCAAAGCTTGTGCTTTCATCACGGTGCGAGTGACATAGACAATGTCGAACTTTGTGAGCAGGATTTGCCATTTTGCGAGCATGCCGGTGGGCATTGGNCCGGATAAGCAAGTCAGAATCTCCCATAACCAATAGTTCATGCACATCCAGATCGAGGGCCATTTTCAAACCCATGATACATGCTTCGTATTCTGCCGTATTATTGGTACAGAAGAACCGAAGTCGGGCTGTTGCAGGGTAATACTGTCCAATAGGTGAGATGAGGATTGCCCCGATCCCAACTCCTTTGATATTGACAGCTCCATCAAAATACATTTTCCATAGAGGGTTGTCATCTGGAACTACTTCCTCTATTGAGTTGACCTCTTCGTCTGGGAAGTATGTGGTAAGTGGCTTGTACTCATCATCAACTGGATTCTCTGCCAAATGATCGGCCAAAGCCTGTGCTTTCATTGCAGTGCGAGTGACATAGACGATGTCGAACTCTGTAAGTAGGATTTGCCATTTTGCGAGCCTGCCGGTGGGCATTGGCTTTTGGAAAATATACTTCAGAGGATCCATTCTGGATATGAGGTAAGTAGTATAGGCCAAAAGATAATGTCTCAACTTCTGAGCGACCCAAGTCAAAGCACAACATGTCCTTTCTAAAAGGGTGTACTTAACCTCATAATTGGTAAACTTCTTGCTCAAATAATATATTGCTTGTTCCTTTTTGCATGTCGCGTCATGTTGCCCCAGAACGCATCCAAAGGAATAATCCATCACCAATAGATATAAAAACAAAGTCCTACCAGGTTCAGGTGGGACCACTACATGGGGTTTTGATAGATAATCTTTGACCTTCCAAAAGCATTTTGGCAATCGTCCGTCCACTTGAGTGCAACATCCTTTTTCAGCAACTTAAAGATGGGCTCGCACGTGGTTGTGAGCTGAGCAATGAACCTACTGATGTATTTCAACCTTCCGAGCAAACTCATGACCTCCTTTTTGTTCTTCGGGGGTGGCAGATCTCGATTGGACTTTATCTTAGATGGATCCAATTTGATGCCTCTCCGACTGACTATAAAATCGAGGAGTTTCCCAGATGGAACCCCAAACACACATTTGGCTGGATTGAGCTTAAAGTCAAACATTCAAAGCCGTTCGAAGAACTTTTTCAAATCATTCACATGATCAGCCTGTGTCTTTGATTTTATGATGACATCATCGACATATACTTCAATCTCTTTGTGCATCATGTCGTGAAAAATGGTGGTCATGGCCCTCATGTAAGTTGCCCCTGCATTCTTTAAACTGAATGGCATTACCCTGTAATAATAGGTACCCCACGGAGTGGTAAAAATGGTCTTTTCTGCATCACTCTCATCTATTAGAATCTGGTGTTACCTAGCATAGCAATCCGCGAACGACTATATCTCATGCTTTGCGCAATTATCTACAAGAATATAAATGTTCGGCAAATGAAAATTATCCTTCGGACTTGCTTTGTTCAGGTCTCTGTAGTCAACACAGACTCTAGTTTTTTCATCTTTCTTTGGCACGGGCACAACATTTGCCACCCAGGTGCTGTATCATACGGCTCTGATAACATTGGCGCTCAATTGCTTCATTATTTCCTCTTTGATTTTATCACTCATGTCTGTTTTAAATTTTCGCTGCTTCTGTTGGACTGGTGGAAAACCAGGATACGTGGGAAGATTATGAACCACTAAATCGGCGCTTAAACCAGGCATATCATCATAAGACCAGGCAAACACATCTCTATACTCAAATAAAAGTTGAATCAAGGCATCTCTAGTTTTTTGCTCAGTGTGAATGCTTATCTTTGTTTCTCTGACTTCTTCATGACCTCCGATATTAATTGGCTCAGTTTTATTGAGGTTGGGCCTAGGCTTATTTTCAAATTGTTCGAACTCTCTTTTTATTTCATCAAAAACCTTATCTTCATCATATTCGACCTCTTGGTGCATTATTTCAAAATTAGACAGTTTTTTGAGATCTGGGCGTGAATTCCGCATGCATGTCATGTTATTAAAGCCGGCATTAACAAAACTGAAATGGAAATAAAATGGCAGGAATTAGGAAAAGGAAAATATACAAAATTTAACACGAAACTGAACTGCATTTCATTGAATTCGAAAGGATAGGAGGGTTAACATCAAAATAAAACAATCATACTAAGATATTCGGATTACAACCCTGAAAGTAACCCAAAGTACAAAAGAAAGAAGCTGCAAAAGTCAACTACCAAGACTCCTTCCTTGTGGGGAGAGGAGTTACTTCCCAGTTATTGAGCATGGTTTCTGGGCCAATTAGTTTTATATCGGCACGACTAGTGCCTTCACCATCCTGGATCATATTCACTTCAAAAAACATCTGGCTGAGGCCATGGCAGATTTCATCAATGTTTGCATGCGGCGAGGAATTTTGACCATGTTTGAATCGTGGCTTGACAAAAGTGCAGAAAATGTAAGGGATAGGTTGCTGCAAGACCCACCCATACTTTTTTGGTGCTTGGCCTTGTCTTCATCCGCTGGTGTTGGCCTGAAGCCTAAACCAAAGTACCCATGTTACTGAACGAAGAAATAGGTTCTGAAATTCCTTACAATGATGCCCCCAAGCCTTTTCCTAGCTCATAGCCTTGTCTCATCATAAGTGCAGCCACCATTACAGATGTGGCGGAGAGACGAGGATGTAGAATGGGCTTTCCTTCCTCAACATGGTCCACAGCAACCACTTTGAAAGCCTGATAGACAATAGACTCACATCTTTCCTTGGCCTCAATACATGGGATTGACGGGTCTTTATAAATGGATGACTCGTCTTCTCCGTGAACAATAATTTCTTGCCTGTCGTGCTCGAATTTGAGCATCTGATGCAAGGTGGATGGCACAGCTCGGGCCGTATGGATCCATGGTCTTCCAAGAAGAAAGTTATAAGAAGTTTTCATGTCCATTACTTGGAAGACAATTTCAAAATCAACAGGCCCAATCGTCATGGTGAGGTTGATCTCCCCAATGGTATCTCTCGCTGAGCCATCAAAAGCCCGGATGCGAACATTGCTGGGTCAGATCATGTCTGTATTGATCTTCATACTTTGCAAGGTAGAGAGGGGGCATACATCTACACTCGAGCCTCTATCAACCATGACTCACTTTACATAATGCCCCTCACATTTGACAATCAAGTGCAAAGCCCTATTGTGACTGGATCCCTCCTCAGGAAGTTCATCATCAGTAATGGAAATTTTGTTCACCTCAAAAAATCTATTGGCCATCTTCTCTAACTGATTCACGGTGGTATTCCCTGAGACATGTGCCTCGTTCAGGATTTTGATTAGTACACGGGCATGCTCTCCTGAGTGTATGAACAGAGATAACAGAGAGATTTGGGCAGGAGTCTTTCTCAGTTGGTCAATAATTGAGTAATCCTAAACTTTCATCTTTTGCAAAAACTCCTTCGCCTCTTCTTTAGTGACCGGTTTCTTTATTGGCATTTGGATTCTCTGATTTGCTTAGCCTTCCTCAACTCTTCTGGAGAGTAACACCTCCCTGATCGAGTCAAACCTCCTGTTTTCCCCACTTCTTCTATGATTTCCTTGCCTTTGTAGGTTACTACAGTTTTGTTGTAGTTCCAAGGGATGGTTTTCGTATTTGTTACACGGGGTTGTGTGGCAGGCTTGATTATGATAGGTTCTATTATACCCGTCATATCGCCCTGATTCTGCTTTGTGATGGGGTGACCTCCAAGGACGTATAACTTTGGGTTTGGAACATTGGAGCGAACTTCCATCCTCAAAATATTTGGAACAAATAAAGTTGCCCTCTCTGAGCTCTGGGTGCCTTTCACAATCAACGGTGCTTCTAGGCTTGGACTTACTTCCAGTTTGGTTCCCTCTTGAATCATTACCACTGTCATTTCTGCTCGACCAACTGGCTTGTATTCATGATCTCGGCCAATCATTCCCACAAAATAAATATGATTATGTACTGGCAACGGGTTATTGGTCACATTACGAGGGTCCTCGCCATTCGTGACTACAATCAATTTTTCAAAAATGAGTCTTTCTATGGCTCTTTTCAGGGTCCAACAGTCATTAGTGTTATGCCCCATAGCACCTGAATGATATTCACATCTAGCATTTGCTTGAAATCCGTGTGAATCGGGATGCATATGGTGAGGAGCGATGGGTCCAATCACGCCCATCTACTTCAACTTCTAGAACATACTAGAGTATGATTCAGCCAATGGAGTAATTTTTTCCACCGGCCTCTTGCTCTTGACCATAATCCTGCCTAGGACGAGCATTATAGGGTGCCCGAAAATTTTGCTACTAAGGTTGGGGGAATCTTGGAGCTGGTGCCCGTACCTGTTGATTAGGAAGACAAGCATATGATTGAGCATTAAACATTGTATATTGTGGCGGTCCCACAGAGTACTGAGGAATTGGCGGGGGATAGTAATGTTGAGGGTAGCTGGATTGCCCCTGCTGAACTTGCACATAAGGGTGCGATGCCCCTCTTTGAACTTCCCTGGATCCCGAAGTCATCATGGACCCTTCATCTCTCTTCTTTATATTTGCCAAACTTCCCGACCCATTTTGGATAGCTTGGGTGGTGGCTTTGAGAGCATCTTGACTTATAATTCTGCCAGTCTTGAGGCCATTTTCGACCATTTCTCCTATTTTGATCGCTTCCGCAAAAGGTCTACCCATTGTGGACATCATGTTCTGAAAGTAATCAGGTTCTTGGGCATCCAGAAAAACAGTGATCAACTCGTGGTTATCCATGGGTGGCTTAACTCTAGCTGTTTGCTCCCTCCACTTGATTGCATACTCCCTAAAGATTTCAGTCGGCTTTTTCTTCATAATGGACAGGGAATTGTGATCCAACGCAATATCTAGGTTGTATTGAAATTGTTTGACGAAGGCTTGGGCCATATCGTTCTAGACATGCCAGTGAGAGATATCTTGGTCAATGAACCATTCAGAGGCTACCCTTACAAGACTTTCCCTAAAATAAGCCATCAATAATTCTCTTTTCCACTTGCACCCCTCAGCTGGTTGCAGTACCTTTTCAAATGGGCGATAGGGTCGCCGTGTCCATCATACTTCTCGAATTTTGGGGTCTTGAACCCTGGTGGCAAATGGATATGCGGGAACATGTATATATCACTGAGCGAAACATTTTTATGACCCCCTAGTCCCTGTATGTTCTTTATGTTCTATTCAAGACTTTTCATTTTCCAGTCCATCTCATCCGGCTCAACCGTCTTGGCAAGCTTTTCATTTTCCACTGGTGACTCGTACTGAGGAGTCTGATTACATGGAGCCGAGACCCCGAAAGCCATATTTGGAGAGTAGTATTGGCCATCATAAGCATGAGATGGAGGCTCGTTGATTGGCCTCATCACAGGAGGTGGAGGCGGGATTGTGTATGTCGGTGCGCCAGACACGACTAGAGGAGTGCTCCTGACCGGTGCGACTGGAGGTCGCACATTAGAGGTACCAGGAGCAACGTGGAGGCTGTAGTTTGGCACATACCCTGGTGGTAGAATGTGGTTGCTCGTTGCATGGAGCGGTGGTTGAGTAGACAAGGGGTACAATGGAAGTTCCCTCTGAGGGACCCCGGGGTGGAGGCTGACCAGAAACCCAAGCTTGATATACATCAAACAATTGTTGTCTCAATTTTCTTATCTCCTCCAACTCTTGTTCAACTGATTGACCCTGGGGGTCGTCACTGATCAGCTCGATCTCATCATCGTTGGCCATTACTACTACTCCCTTAGATCTAGTGAAGTAATGGTGTGTTTCCAGTTTCACCACAAACCAACCACCTTAAGCTTACTACGTAAGAGACAGCAAACGTGTTAGTGTTAAGCATTTTATAGATATGAATCACACATAATGTGCCATGCTCCTATCATTGTCACTATTTCTAACATGCTTTTGGAGGCTTCATGTTTCATTCCGGCTTATGAGGTAGCTTCTTATTGACGCTCTTATTTTCTTCTTCTTCTTTTTTTCACTTACACCTCATTTTGATCCCTCATCTTAGAATCATTGGAAAAACAATTTGATCGAACCTTTTGTGGGTTGCCTACGTATCATGTCGCCGCATGAATCAGATCATTACGTAGTTCAGGGGGAAATAATAACAATTTTGATTTTTTTTTTATTATTATTCAAAATGACTCTAAAGACATAAATATGACTGAAAATGCGACAAATATAAAATTACAAATACGACAACTGAAAAATAAAACTAAAAACTAATTGACTGCACTAAAACTTTAATCTTCAATGGCATTCTTTCTTAAACTGATATCATCAATGGTCTACATCCCTTGGCCTTCACTCTCCCCCCAACATCTCGTATAAATTCTGAAATACTCCCGACAATTGTGGAACGAGGGCACATGCCTGTTGACCAACTTTCTCATTGTTTAGATGACGATGATCGTCATGAATATATGTTGCTTTCTCTGCCAATTGAAGTACTTGCTCTCTAGCTTGCCCCATATTCACGTGACAATTCCGCAACCATATCTGGGTAGTGTTGAGGGCGTTACCCATCTCAGTCTCGCGTCCCTCATATTCTTCAATACTGCGGTTTAGCACTGACACTGCTCTATCTCAAAATCTGCATGTTGATGACCTCCCTTATGCCTTTTTATTTCTTCTAATTGTGCAAGAAATTGACCCTTTGAGCGTATCCAATGGGCCCTTTCTTTTTCAAACTGCTCTCTCTGCTAATCAAACTCCAATTGTTGTTGGTGCGCATCCTCTTCAATGATACTCAAGTCTTCTTGCAGCTTATGCATTTCAGCATTTTTATTTGCCTCAACTCTTCTAACTAAACCAATAGTGCTTGACAATTCTTCTTCTAAGCGGGCCGCCTCATTTTTAGCATGCTCTAGATCTTTATCCATTCCCCATAAGGCCGATTGATAATCTTTCTCAATATTTAAACGAATCTGAGCGACTCCGGCTTATAGTTGGGTTTGTTGTTTAGATATGGTCATCCGGGAATGCTCAAATTCCTGTTTTAACCTTTCTATAGCTCTTTGATCATTTATCATCCTGTTGGATCCTTTAGGCCTATCTCTAAGCGACGAAGGGTCATGAAACCAGGTAATATATTCAGGGATCACCTCTCCATGATCTCGGTCTTCTACCATATCATTCAACTCCGAGACTTTACTTGCATACCAAATTTTCATAATTTCTTCTTCGTCATGAGGTTGATCTATACCAAAATCATAACAGCACTTGCTCATATCTCATGTTGGTGGCACCTCCTGTAGTCGTGCAAAATTGGCGCATTACCCGAAGTGGAGCATAAGACTGAACACCATCTAATCCTATGAGTACCAAATAATAATGGTATGCAGACTCACAAATGACCTCTTTAGAGGAGAACCAACCGTAGTTCCAAGTGATCCGTTTGGCAGACAGAGTAAGAAGTAGTTCTTTCCAGGCGCCAATCCCCTCTGGTAAGTCACATTCGTCAATTCTTTTCTGGTGATCATAAGTATGATTGGACCATAGCTCACTAAAATTAGTGATCGTAGGATGACGATAGAAATGCTCCAAAAACTATATTTGTAACAAAATGTTGCAACCATCAAAGTTTCGCACTCCCATTTTACATCTAGTTAAAGCACGGAAAATGCAAGAAAGAATCATAGGTACCAAAGTATAATCACCCCCTTCTGAGGTCGGAGCATCAACTACACCTGCCAAGCGGATGTCAATGCGTCCCTCTCTTTCCTGGAAAACTACACGCCCCAAAAAAGTGACCATAAATGCAAACCTTCTATGTACCTTCCATGTTTTCTCATCTTCCTTTGATTTCAATTTTCCCACATTTCTTTCGAAATTGCATTCTAGGCCATACAACTGAAACAAAAAATCTAACTTAACCCATTTGCCTCCTAGACCTTCATATTGTCCGTAATTTATGTTCAAAAGCTTCAGAAACCTACCCTCGTTCATATTTTTTGGTACTATGGGCCTTTGGCGGCGAAGATCGCGGCCCCACCCTTGGAAATGGGCGATTTCCTCCAAGGACGAAGTCATTTCACAGTCGGTAAAATGGAACACATTATTTTCAGGATCCCAGTACGGAATCAAAGCTTCAATCACATCCCTCATGTGCTTTATCGTAATCATGTGAACCAAATATCCCAAGTATTTATTTATCTGGTTTCGCTCATATTCCTTAAAGTCTCTCCACCAATCCCACAACAACTGTGGTATCTGATCGACAATGAGAAAATCTGGTATCCCTTCTGATATGGGCCTCTTTTCAGACTTACCTCTTTCCCCACTCATGGTATACATGTCTACCCAGACACGGGGTTAGGTTTTGATCAAACATATTATTGACACACAAAAATTCCGATTTCTCGGGTTTTGACTCTATAAAAGAATATAAATAAATAAATAAAAGCTAAACTGTGGGACTATAAAAAAAATATTTTTGGATTTAGTATTATTTTTTGATTTTCTAAGGAAAGAATTGTAAATAGGGAATTAAGGAAAAGGAAAATATTTTTGAATTTTCTTTTTTTGAAAATTGGGGCCGGAACCGATGAGGTTTGCCTACGTATCTCACATCCGGTGAGAATCAGACCCGCGTAGTTCGGTAAAATCGACTATTTTTTTTTAGTGAAAATTAATCTTTAAAAATCATATGCACTAAACCACATAATTTTTTCTCTGTTCATTCAACTGATTTATGCTGAAGTCGGTCGACATGCAAGCCTCCCAAATAATGCAACAAGTAGCACATAACATGACATAATGGTCTCAACAAGGAACTTGTCCTAAAAGACAACTCGGCTCATGAGTCGAGTGCTGCTAAGTCAAATGCACATGATGCAAATAAAGCGTAGCCTACTAGGGATATTCATTGCTTGTGGCTTGTTCTTCTAAGTTTGTAAATCCTAAAGGAGATGGTATCTAGACCTGGCTTACCCTGGCAGACAACCCGCGCCGAGGAGCGTCAAGCGTCACCAGTAGTAGAACAGCACTGGCTAGCTAACGGCTCTTCCGCCTAAACACGTGTGACTAAATCCTTCACCAGAAGCTGGTAGGCTAACTGGCTTTATCTC
>AWOL01S0027891.1:1427-18191 GCA_000715115.1 Nicotiana otophora | reverse complement strand
AAACACAACATAACTAATTATCAGAAGACTCAGAGGGATGCGAGAGAAGATACAATTTATATGTACAGTTCAACAATATCAAAACGGTAAAAACTCGACAAGTAACACATTAGGCCCAAATAAATCACAATATATACAAAAATTAATAAAGCCAAATAAAGTCAATCTACAAGCTCGAATTCTTAAAGTTCCCCAGCAGAGTCGCCAGAGCTGTCACACCCCTTTTATTGCCCCAAAAACGATAATGTGTGTTATGGATGGTGGGTTAAAGAGTTTCTCCAATTTAAGTGACAAACTTAAATAGGAATTATTTTATTTACAGAGTTGCCACTTGGAATTGATTTTTTGGGTGTTCCAAGTCACCTTTTGTTTGAATCACTAGTCAAAGGAAGATTTAACTCTTTTATTATTAGTCTGCAAAATAAAGTCAGGGTAAGGAATTCTGTTGACCGGGGAGAAGGTGTAAGGCATTCCCCGAGTCCCGTGGTTCTAGCACGGCCGCTTTATTGACTACAACTTGGCTTGAATTAATTTTGGATAAACTGTGATTTATTGGTTTTCATATTTTATCTATCCGCTTTTAATTATTAAAATATGAAATTATCTTTGAAACGAATGACTTGTGTGAATTCATTTTGTTTATTGTGCCAAAATCATGTCTCGCGTACGTGTACACAAATAATAACATTTTATTATACTAAGATTGTTTTGCCCAAAGTTGCGCTAATGCATACTTCAATTTTAATTTTTGAAAATCATAACTATGTCACGCGAACGTGTACATAATCATAATAATTTATTTATTAATACGCGCCTAAGGAATACTAGCGATTATTAATATTTATTTTTTAATTACATCAATTTTATTGTAAGACTAAAGTTATAGAAGAATATTGTGAGAAAGGTGAAGTAATTTAGTTATATGAGCTAGCTATAGGTAGACCCAATTAAACTTAAAGAAAGATCATTTCTCGTTATCATCCAAGAAGAAAGAAAGCAAATTCTCCTACCCACTTTATTGAAACAATTTCATCTACAATTATTGTCAAGTCCAATTATCATTGTTTTAAGTCTAAATATGACCCATTAATATGGCACTAAACCCTTTAATTTTAAACAAATCTTATTCAACTAATCTATTTAGTACTTAACTTTATACCTACAGAAGAAATCTAAAGCTATAAAAAGAGGAACAATTGTAACGAAGAAACCAGCGTAGCAAATCCTCACGTGCTCATTTCCACATAAAGATACCAACAACAATATTCAGCAAGAATCTCGTAACAACGTCATCCGCAAACATTAACTCAAACATCATTCACATGATAATGAAGATAGAATTATAACATAATCACAGTAATATTTGATCCGGCTAAAATAAACATTAAGAATATTAAAATAATGTATTTATGCAGAACAAAAATAGTAGAACAAGAGATTTGACCTTTATTGCTAAAATTTCTAACATGTACAGTGAAGAAGAAGCTCACTAATAGTAATCCTCAAGCGACGCTAGGAACTAGAAACTCGAATCGGAATCGACAACCCCAGACGGACTTAGATCAACTGAGTTCGGACAATGGTTTCGGGCTGATTTTCACCCTGATTTTGGAGGTTTGAGTGATGGTGACAAGGCTGTTTAGCGTTGAGCTTAGAGGTTGGTCTCAAGTTGAAAACGGGGTTGCTTTAGTGAAGTTTTTCGCCCCATTTCGCGGCTGGAACAGTGAAGTTTTATAGATATTATGTTGACTGCCTTTTCATGGAGTTTTTAGCTCGAATTAGTGGAGCTTATGAGCTGGTTTAAGGGGGTCATTTTCGTTGTCTTTTTTTTTTTGCCCCTATTTTGGTGACGTTTTGGCTAGTTTTATAGAGTTGTTTTTGCTGCATTTGTTTTTTAGCAGAAAACAGGGGCTGGTTTGGGGTCTTATTTGGATGGATTTTGGGGGTTCTTTCCGTTTTTCTTGAATGAGGGACATATGGGGGGTTGTGAGTGAGGGACCAACATGGGGGACAAGGAAAAGTGGAGTGAAATAAAGAGTGGGCGGACAAGCATGAGGGCAAGCATGGGGGACAAGAGAAAGTGGAGTGGGGACAAAGAGTGGGGACACGCGTGGGAAGATGGGAGCGGGAAATATTCAAGCACGGTAAAAAATTAGGTGCTCACAGGTATTGCAGCGATTATGAGTACCAGACTACAATGTATTGAATATTTTTCTTTTTGTATGATTTAGATTTATCTTTTTGAATATTTAATCTTCTATAGACTTTATTCTTTAGTCCTACTTTGGTTACTTTATTCATGAGTCCCACTTTGGTTAACATTTTTTCACTCATGTGATTTATATTTATGTGTATTTGCTTAGTTTCTTCTACGTTGCTGTAGAATAGTTGATGGATCTGTACTTTAGTCATCTTTCATATTTTCTTAATTCATTACCTTTTAAACTATAAAAATTTCTAGAGAGTTTTACTAAGTCCTATTAAAGTGCGTATGTTATTGTGTTCTACTTCTACTAGTGACTTTTACATGACATTTTAAAAAAATATCAAAAATTAACCGAACTGTACCGATACCGAAGAGAAACCGATATGATTGGGACAGTTTCGAAAAGTCTAATTTTGGTTATACATAATAAAACAATCGAAAAATTAATATGATACAAATTTTATAAAATAACCGGTCGAATCAAACTATTGACACCCCTAACACCTCTGCGCCACCGAAGAGTACTCGTCCAAACTCGGTGTATACACTAACAACTCAATATATACATGACATGTGCCATGTGGCTTTACATAAACTGTGTCAGGTTAACTATAGTTAATTAATAGATATTCTCTCCTTATTTTAATACTAATCATAGTAAACTACAAGTAATATAATTTGGCGTAAATGCTGTGCGCGCAAATTCCCTCCCCCCACACACACTCTACAAAAAAGCTTGGCTCCGTCCTTTCACTCAGGTTCACAAGCACGAACCTTCTAATTTTATTTTTACTGTTAGGGAAGAAATTCTTAAACTAGATGTTATATTATTTTATAACCTGTAATATTTAAGCAAAGTGATTTTAATTTGTGATAGTAGCTATCTGGGAAATTTTCCAGTGGTATCAGCTTAACTAACTGCCTTCGTCCATATTAATTAGGTAGCTTAGCTGACTCTTCTCTGCACGGCTTCTTTATCCATTTATTTCCTTTCCTTTTCATTTTCACAGGGGTAGATATTTATGCATTCCTAACTCCTTTTGATTAAAAATGTATTTATAATGTTTATCCTTTCAAGGTCGTCCTTTCATATCGGTTAATTTAGTGATCCTTAATATTTTTATTTCTTGTTGGTGATAACTTAAATATATAATTTGATAAAATTACTAATGAGAACGGATCAATTAAAGTGAGTGATAATCATGAGTAATATCTATTTCATAGTAGCAACAAAAATAGTAGATAATTTTCCTCACCTACCTAAGTTTTATTGAATAAAATCTGTGGTAATTGAAGATATTAGATTTCTAATAAAATAATCGATAACAAGTTAGATCAAAACACAACTATTATTAAAAAGTGTTGATTATTCACATCCATCACATGATCCCGTAATTACTTAATTTGTTGACATGGGAGGAGCATGTATCATCGTTAATTAAAGACCCTATATAACCTAAAGTAACTATGATTATTCCACCTAAAGATCTCATATGCTATTATTCGAAATAAGCGACATATCATTAGCAATGTTCATGAATATGATGTTTCAACTGACCTTCCCGCTCTCATTCCCTTGTTTGTCCCTTGTCTTTTTGTGTCAAAATTCATAGATTAAACTTAGGTTTATACGGATTGTCGGAACAAGTTAAATGCAAGAATTTTTTTTAAATCCAGTTAGATTCTTAAAGCATATCGATCGAGAATAACTAAGTTTAATCCAAATCTCTTTTGCAACCCCCAATTTGAACCCAAACGTAACGCTAGTTAAAGAGTGCTAGCATAAGCAGACAAACGTTATCATGATCTTGTTATCTAGGTATATTTACGTTCATATTCTTTTGATAAAGTTGTTTTAATTTAATTTCTAAAAGTATCATATTCACAGATACAATTTTTTGACAAAAATAAAATAACACTCTCATATACTTAACTGAGCTCACATCAATCAGAAGGATTCCAAGTATTCGAGCTATAATTGTACAATAAAAACTGATGTTATTGAATTTGAGAATTAGACAGAACATTGCTTTAGTTTACCGAAAATTAGTATTGAAGGCTGATAGCGGAGAGTTTCTCCTAGTCTTACCTTGTAGTATTCTTATTTTCTTATTCCTGAATCTTTATTATTACATGTTGTGTCATTCTCACCAGTAATATTAGTATTATTCTTGTATTTTTTTTATTTTTATATTTTTTGTTATTACACGATGTGTCATTCGCTTCCGTTGTCCTATCACCTTGTTGTTATTGTTTGTTGTTTCTTTTTAACTGTTTATTAAGTTGAGGGTAAATTAAAAACATTCTCTTTACTTTCACAAGGTAAAAGTAGGATCCGCGTACATATTAACTTTTTCAAACTCCACGGATAAAATTACACCGAGTTTGTTGTTGTTGGAAATTGCGATTGCTCTCAAAGCCAAGCCAAGAATGTTAAAGACTTAAAGAAGTGGAATGACAAAAGAGAGCTCTGCTGTCAAGAACGGTAGTTGGGGGATGAGAAGGTCACCAAACTACTACATCCATCATTTTGTCCCATTTTCCTACTTAATTATTGCACTATAATTAATACTCCAACACCAAATTAACCCCTAACTTGCCCTTTTCCCTTTCATCATACCGCCTAATAAATCTTTTCCTACTTTGTTTAAAACTTATCCAAAATCCGCAAGCATCCCCCCAATAAAAGAAAAGTTCCTTCCTACCCAGAAAAGCCCCCATTATTATGAAAGAAGGCATCTTTTTATAGTTTTTACGTGTCTTGTTAAACCTTAACACCAAGAATCTTGCATTTATCACAATTCACATTTTTCTTGTTCTTAGTATAATGCCATTAACTGTTTCCACGTAAAAATAAAACCTGGGTCGGTCTTATTTTAGTTCTAAGGGACCATCTCTCACACATTTTCATACTTTTCATTATATATTCGATCCCCTTATTCTCTCCAATAGTGAGAGTAAGGTAACTCTATCCTCTCCTACAAGCAAAGTTGTTTACTTTTCTTTATTCTTTCTTTTTCTTTTTTGGGTTTGTGGGTTTTTGTGTGTAGCTTTTCAAGATCCGTTCTCAAAATGGGGTTTCTTCAGAGTAGTTGTACTAGCTCTGTGGAACCTTTTTACAGCTCTCAGACTCAACCTTTAGCCAGTACTGATACTGATAACAACTGTTGTGGGTATGATGAGTTAAAAATCAAATCTTTAATTTACAGAATGATTTGGGATTTTGGGTTGGCCTGTTTTATTCCGACTTGCCGGCGGCCAACTTCCGGCGAGGATAACGGTGATAAGGATAAAGGTATTGTTAGCAGCAGTTTGGAGCATAATAAAGCTTGGTTACTTGCTGAGTCAGGAGCTTGTGGTACTGAATTGATTAATGCTGAGCCACATTCACTTCACTCCTCTTTTAGGTTCAGTTTTTGTTCTCAGGTTGAGCTTGAGTCTATGAATATGAATAGATGTTCCTCTGCTACTGTTTTGATGGTGAATTTGGATAATGGGTTGACTGATCCACTTTCCAGAGAGTTAAAATGGAGGAAAATTCAATCACTTGAGAGGAGTATTTCTCCTGTGACTCATTCTTTAATTAGGTTCACCTATGCTGAGATTGCTTCTGCTACTCGCTATTTTTCTAAAGGTACTCAAAATTGGTTATGTTCAAATTCTAGCCCTTCTTTATTTTCAATTTATGTGATGTTGATTTGTTTTTGTTTTCTTGAATTGGGTAGGTAGAGTTTTGGGGAGAGGAGCATTGAGCTATGTTTTCAGAGGAAGAGTGGGATTTATGAGGACAAGTGTTGCTATTAAGAAGTTAGATAGGGAAGATAAGGAATCTCCAAAGGCATTCTGTAGGGAATTGATGATTGCTAGTTCTCTTCATAACCCATACATTGTTCCTCTGGTTGGTTTTTGCATTGATCCAGAGGAGGGTTTCTTTTTGGTCTACAAGTATGTATCTGGTGGAAGCTTAGAGCGCTATTTACATGGTGAGAATACTTTTGGACTTCTTTTCTTTTCAATAAGAATACAGTTTGTTTGAGACTAAGATATATAGAGTTTGATTCTCAGAGAAGAAGAGGGGAGTGAAAGGTGGTCCAGCGCTTCCATGGTCTACGCGGTATAAGGTGGCCGTAGGCATTGCAGAATCAATAGGGTATTTGCATTATGGAACTGAGAGGTGTGTTGTTCACAGGGACATCAAACCCTCCAACATTCTTCTCTCATCCAAGAAAATACCCAAGGTAATGAAAGGAACGTTCATATTTAACAGCTCAAATTGGTTGTTGTTCTTCTGGTCGATTCTGTAATTTAATCCTTATGTTGACTTATGCAGTTGTGTGACTTTGGCTTAGCTACATGGACTCCTTCACCTTCTGTACCTTTCCTTTGTAAAACAGTTAAAGGAACATTCGGGTATAATTTCTCTCTTGATAACTCTTAGGCATGACTATGAATAAGATCCTCACGTTGCTTGGCAGTAAAGAACATCCCTATATTTATGATATTTGAATTACATTTGCAGGTATTTAGCTCCTGAATATTTTCAGCACGGTAAAATATCAGATAAAACTGATGTTTATGCCGTTGGAGTTGTCCTCCTGGAGCTGCTAACTGGAAGGAAGCCAATTGAAGCGAAAAGAGGACCAGGAGAAGAAAACTTGGTGTTGTGGGTAGGTTCTTGCTTTAATTTCTTCCAAGCTGTCTTCGCTTATCTTTATTTTGGATAGTTAAATCAGTCCGGCTCCATTTGCTGGTATTTGTTAATGCAAGCATATAGATTATCCACCATAATTTCTGCCAAGGATGTCTCTAGTGTGATTTTTTTTAATAAAGCCAGTTATGTGTGATAACCTGTCTCTTTTCCTTTCTTCTATTTGATTTTAAATGGGGCTTTCAGTTTTGCTGATGTTTAGAGATTTTCTGTTCTAGGTAGTCACTATCGCAAAGAAAATATGGTCTTTAGAATAGAGTATTCTGTTATATTGTTCTTTGTGCCGAGGGTCTATCAGAAACAACCTCTCTACCTTCACAAAGGTAGGGGTAAGGTCTGCGTGCATCCTACCCTCCCCAGACCCCACTTGTGGGATTCTCACTGGGTTTTTTGCTGTTGTTGTTGTTGTTCTGTTCTATTCTATTGGTAGGCTGTTCAAGCTCTCTGATGCACAACTGAGACATCCTGTGATTGATGATATTTTGAAAGAAGCACGGAAACCTTGTGATAAGCTTTATAAAAATATTATGCTTGATCATACTGATAGATGGCTCTACTATATATATATATATATATATATTAAACAATTACAATCAATCTGACCAGTTCATACATGAGTCAGTGTGCGTGTGAAGTAATCAGATTCAATACACTGACGATGATAAGACTCTAGGCATCAAAATTTGGCAATGATTTGGACCATCTATCCTTGTGTTATTACCATGATTGGCTGCATAACAATTTAGACCCTTTTTTGTTCTTTTTGACAAGATTTGGACATTAAAATCGTCTTCTTTGTTGTTATCAGGCAAAGCCTCTAATGCAGCAAGGAGCTCTTGAAAAGTTTCTTGATCCAAGACTCAAATTCCCTCAAAAGAATGTACAACAAATAGCTCGGATGACCCAAGCAGCAGCTGCATGTATACACAGTGAAGAGTCTCGAAGGTCCAATATGGACGAGATCATTGCCATATTGAGAGGCACAGAACCTCGTTCCACGACCAGAAAGAAGTCTATTTCACGCAGTAATAGTTGTATGATTGAGTGTTATCCCCAATTGCAGCGGACAAAAAGTGAAATGAAGAGTCACTTGGCCTTGGCAATGTTAGGAGTTCCTGACTTCGAGGAGGATGATTTTTATTGTCGTTGACATGAAAGCAATGAATTTGATTTTTTCTTTTCCCCCCTCATCCCATTCTACTTGAAATGGGAGATTATAGTGTGACAACTGATAAGGCTAAGCTCATTTAACTTGTAGATATAGAAGTAGTGGTTTGTATATATTTATCCCTGATTTTGGTGGAAAAAATATGGCAGGTTCTGTTTTGTATGATCACATAAAAAAGGTTGTGAATTGTTTTCTGGTATGATTTTACTTCTTTCCTTGATTGCAAGTTAAGACTTTCATTGGTTATCTAAATGTACTGTGTTTTAGCTAGTTTCGTATCGTTAAGTTGCTTGCTTTGGCCTGTAGTT
This sequence comes from Nicotiana otophora, assembly GCA_000715115.1. Classification (NCBI taxonomy): domain Eukaryota; kingdom Viridiplantae; phylum Streptophyta; class Magnoliopsida; order Solanales; family Solanaceae; genus Nicotiana; species Nicotiana otophora. The sequence continues at coordinate 9,801 of AWOL01S0027891.1, read as the reverse complement.
TGGCGAAGCAAGGGTAAAAAGAAGGCCCTTTTTTGTGTCATTTGCATTGAGATATCTACTTTTACTTCTTAATTAGTAATTTCAGCCAATCAAACCATTTTCTTTCCTGTAACCAAGAACCGTTGCCCTATTTGTCAACGCTAAATTAATTGGAGCAGTTTATGACAATCTACAGTAGGCCACCAAATTTAAATTTAATTAGGAGTGATAAATTTGTTGAACACAACTCTTATTGGGTTTTTAATGTATAGGAAGTTGACAACATATTCTCCCCGTGCCATTCTTTTTTCCTATTGATGGCGTTTATTAATAAAACAAAAGTTGATCAATCCATTTCAGTATTAGGTATTTAAGAAAAGATATGGTTCAGAAAGTACAACCATTATGCCACGAACAATGAATAAAATTAGGTCACCTTTACATTATTTGTGATTTGCTAAGATAACGACAGCTAAACTCCCCCATAGGACCCAAATAATGAAATATCGTGTCATAATACAGGGCAGAAAAACTTGCAGTTCAATGTTGTTGACCCACGTTGCCTAAATTATAAATTTTAGTTAAACCAAACATTTAGAACCAACCAAATAATTTAGAAAAAAGATATGCACACAATCCACCTCAACAATGATGTAAGGAATATGAGGTTACAGTTTAACTAAGTGAAACGGTTTTCTGCAAGGGAAAAAAGAAAAGGAAAAGCCAGGACATTCGAAAGTGACATATATCAAAATGTAGGAAGAATATTCATTCATAACAATCGCAAAATGAGTATAATCTTATTATGTGTATACATTTTAAATCTTTTATGCATATGTATACATAGTTCGAGCTGAAAGTAATGAATGCAGTTAAACTCGTAGAACCCACTCTAAATCCGCTTCTAATGTTAAGGCGTGTGCATCAAGAAAGCTAGAATACTTTAGCAACATCCTTAATCAAACCTCTATTGGCTCGAGCAAATTCTTCGAATTCTTCATAAGAAATAAAGCCATCCCCATCAGTGTCAAGTTCAGCCATCATATGTTGGACTTCTTCAGAAGTTACAGAGCCTAACATTTTCAAAGTTTCTCCAAGTTCTGCTGAAGAGATTTTTCCATCACCATTTAAATCAAAACGCTTAAAGATTCGTTCGCGATCAGCTACGTCTTGTGGATCTTCAGCCATTCTTTGTTTTGTTTTTTTTTTGCCTTTTTGTGATGGTTACAACACAGGCAAAGTTGGTTTTCTTTGTGAGTTTGATTTTGGATATTTAGATCCGAAAAATGAGTTACAAATTGGGTTATAAAGAGGTCTTCATCCAAGCATGTATGGTCAGCCTTAGCCTTAGCCTTAGGACACGGGCTGTGTAATTTTATGGTTCTATAAAACTGCGCAACAACTAATCTGTTTGTTTATACTTGGTGGAAGGAGATAAAAGTGACTCCAAAAACAGACGATGACAACATTTTGACACCTCAAAATTGCGTACAATTGGGGAAAAGAAAAAATAGTTGAAACATGGAAAAGAAAAGGTTAACCAAATATGAAACATATCCCTATTTATTACTTATTAACAATCTTATGGGATCCTATACCTTGTTATTGCACAATAGCACTTGATTTATGGTAGGTCAGATGTATTATTGTCCCACAGAAAATAACAGCCAACAGCCATCAACAGTAATTTTAATTTCAGTATGTTTGATTTATCAATTTTTCAAACAACAAAAAATAATCTTTTTTTACAAAATAAATAATTTAGACGTCAATTATTAATGATTTGAAACCAAAAATTAGCCTTCTTAGGTGCTTGTCCGAAAGTGACAATTAATTTGTGAGTTCACAAGCACAAAAAATCATTATTAGAACTTTATCAACATGCAATTTCATATCGGACAGGATGAGGATTCGGGTTTTTTAAATTTGGGATGGGTCAATTGTGTCTGAGCAAGACACATGGTAGATCTGCACAAAAATATAACAGTATCCCTCAATCGACCAAATAGTATAATAGAAGGCACTTTAAACAATATTCAATAGTACATGGGCAATTTTGACCCTTTTCCGTCGTAAAAAGGAGACATTATCTTGCATACTCTGATTTCCTTTTTATGATAAGCTAGCCTTATATACTCATTCTAAACAACAATTGCAAACAGGGACAAAATTTGGACATTTGACGTCCTAAAATATAAAATTTTCAGGTATATCTATAGATATCTAATGCATTTTGAAACATATACTATCCCTAGATCTCTCTGATGTCCTACGAAGCAAAATCAGTTAATTTTCATGTACCAGAAATAGGATAACAACCAAACTGTCAATGCTAATCAAACACTGTTGACAGACATAACAGTTCAGATTTGAGAATGAAAGGGAAGTGTATCTGAATATGACGAGCAAAATGTCAATGCTAATCGAACATAATTGACACAACAATTCAGATTTGCGAATGAAAGTAAGTGCAACAACCCATGCATTATCCTCCTGAATTTCAACAATGATTGTAATTTCAATACATGTGATTAATAATGTGGTTATGAGCATCCACATATACGTCAAAAATTATTACCAATTACTTTTTGACCTGTTTTCAGGTTTCTGTCAACACTCTTCTTCTAGACCAACTCAATAAATGATATTTTTTTGCCTAGAAGAATGCAGGAAAACAGAAGGCACAACTTCGCAAGCATTTAAATGACACTGATTAATAGGTCGGATGATATTACGAAACTGACTTGAGCAAGGAATTCAACACAACTTCTCTTGTTGGCAAAGCTGGAATTGCTCCTCTCTCCATCACAGTCAATGCACCGCAAGCATTAGCAAAACAAAGGGCATCTCGAAGTTTGTCCTCATCCTAAGAAATTCAGATTCACAATTAGCTATAAAGAGGATAAGCACATTGTAATGAAGTATAAAACGCAACTCCAGAAAGAAAGGCAGGAAGAAGTTTGTCCTCATCCTAAGAAATTCAGATTCACAACTCCATCATTATGAAGTATAAAGCATAATTCAGTTCAGCCGTTTCACTTTTTTTTTCTTTTTTCATAAAGTAGCTGCAGCAAGAATAAGGATGTGGAATAGTTTCAGCAGCATTAGAGCTTCACCAAGTGCAAGTTCTCACTTGCAAAACGCAATTGTCGAAATTGTGATTTTTTCAGCTGCCTTATATCACTGGATTGCATATGCAAATTAATTTAGGTTACTAATTAACAAGAGGTTTCAATTAAACAGTAGAATACCCACGCTATAATTAAATCATAAATGTACTTCAATGTTATTATACTGAGGACACTCATGTAGAGCGTACAGAATCAAACTCTTTTTGCTGATTAGATAACATGATATGAGAAATCATATAGAGAGCACAGAATGTAAAGTAGCAGCCAGCAGAATGTCAGTATAGAGGAAATTAGAACTACATATCATTATTAGATTACAACAAAACCCAATATAATCCCACAAGTGGGGTCTGGGGAGGGGGGTAGTGACTATGCAGACCTTACCCTTACCGTGAATGTAGAGAGGTTGTTTCCAATAGACCCTCGGCACGAGGAACATAATATTATTAGATTAAACACAAAAAGCCTTACCTGAAGCAGTGAGACATTAGATGCTAGCTGTGACAATATTCCAGCTACAAAAGCATCTCCAGCGCCAGTGGTGTCTACAGCATCCACCTTTAGACCCTTAACTCGCCCACTGAAATCCTGTTTTGCATCATTCAAGCAACTTCAGAGAATTTATTTTTTCTCTCTTTCATACATAGCGTAAAACTGGCAAATCAATAGGTGTACAATTATCAGCTTCGTGACTCATTTAGAGATTTGGCCTAAAGATGCACAAAATTCTAACAAATATTAACCAGCTTGACGAAGACCAATAGATCTCAGACAACCTCTAATGAAGTTTTCAAGAAAATAGAAAAAAATAGCAGTCATACTGTTTCAGATCATGAATCACGAAAGGGAACAGAACAAAGAATCTATTGATAGCAGCTTCGCAGGACAAGGGATTCTTATTAGTATATACTTTGACATGTATCACAGAGCAATGGATTATGGTCCTTTGCAATGAATTCATTTTGATGTCACACTAATCATTCAAGCAACAGGTGAATAACTCTAACAGAAATCAATAATATTTTATTAAGCTAAGGATTGGCTGGATAGCATTTATAAAGGGCACAGCATCTGTTTTTTTTTTGGATCTGTTATAAAGGAAACAGCATCTATATGCGCATTTCTCGATAATCCTGTGGCAGATTGTACATTTCATAAATGTGGTACTCCCAAATAGTTTAAAAAGGTATGATTCAACAAAATGGATATTACATCTTAAGATATAAGGATCGAATACAGAGATATTCAAAACTTCTTGATAAAGGGTTACAGAATCATTTGATTACACACATCGATTTGTGTAGACTGCAGAGTAGAATGCAGTTAGAAGCTTACCTTGGTGTAATATCTGCAACCTTCTGGGCCTTCTGTGACGAGAAGTAACTTGAGATTTGGATGGTACAACTTCCGAACAACATTATCATCATAAGGATCTTCTCCATGCGTCAAAAACGAAATCTCTTCTTCACTTATCTGGTGATAACAAGCAGCTGAAACATCAGATGTAACATTCCATTTGAAAGTTCAGACTTCTAAGTTCGACTCTCTTGCAAGACTAATGATACTGCCATTAACGAGTCATATTTAATATTTCACATTGGACACCTGAAAACAAGTACCTTAATTATATCAGCAGTTTCCCATATGCTAAGGATTCCTTCTCTAGCACTTTCCGCAGATGGCCACAGTGGAAGCCTCAAATTTGGATCATAGGACAAGATTACACCGGCATCCTTCGCAGCTCTTGTAGCTGCGATATGGGCTGATTTGCATGGCTCTGTAATCAGACTTATGGAGCCGTAATGAAAAATTTTTGCCTGCCAAAGGGTATAGGAATCATCGGGTATCACTATCAAGTTGACTATCCAAATATAACTTAGTACTAAGGGTCCACCAGAAATAGCAGAAGGGATGTCAAGTGTCAATAATGAAACTGTGCAATAAGGAAAGCTAAATCATAGAGAAACGTTTTTAAAGATGGGCTGACTTGTAGAGAAACATGCTTTCCAGACAGCATACAAGTTGCTTACCTACTTCTCAAATAAGATGGTTTTCAAAATATCTGAAGAACTGGACTGTAAGGTACTCTTAGAACCAAATCATGAACTATGTAAGGTTTTTAATAATAAATAGCATATACAAAATAAGAAAAAGTCATTCTTAAGAGAAGTAACAAAGAGGACCAATACATACACTTTTACCATTGGAACATGTAAGTAACAAAACTAAAGACTCCTTGTATGGTCTCGTCGTTAAAGATCATGACCTTAATTTTTTCTCGCTTTAATGAAACTTTGAAATACTTCTTTTTTCGAGGATAAAAGAACTTCATATACCTTCCTGATCAACTCTAAATCGAGTTCATCCTCTTGAAGCAACATATCAGCACTCGGGTTACGATAGAACATAAATTCACGCTCTCCATCCTTTCTCAGTGTTACAAATGCTAAAGCAGTACGAGCACCTGGATCAAAGCGCATTCCATCATTATTGACGTTGTTCTCCTTCAAAATATCAGCAAGCATGTAGCCAAATTCGTCTTCACCAACCTGCGCAGGATTACAAGAATATATCATAAAATACTTATTGTTTTTTTTTTCTAATTGATTTCTGCTTCACATATTTTTGATAGATTATTTTCATTTTCACATTTTTTCTAATTTATGTTCTCAAATCAGCAAAGGAAACAAATGAAGAAGCTAACTTGATGCGGTAATTAATATGAATCCTCAACAATCAATCAAATTTTCAAAAATCGACAGTGCAGGAAGGAAGATGACTCTGCTGGATATTAAGATGAGTTTCCTAATTCCATAATTCATATGCATTAGTCCAGAATAGAGAGTCTGGGATGAGGAAAAATCTGTTTCTTGCTAATGTTATATGCTAAGTTATATAATCTCAGCTTTGAAATAAGTACATAAAAGAAGGTAGTTAACATGTGTATCACGCCAGATCAGTGTTGTGAAAAGTGCTCGCTTCAGCGCTTTAAGCGTGAAACGAAGCGAGGCGGCCACTGTGTCACTTCTGTAGGGTGAAGCGTCCGCTTTTGCCAAAAAAGCGAGAAGCGCTCGCTGCTCTTCTTCTTCTTAATTGCTCCAAACATTAACTAAATAGGGCGCCCCATGGAGCAATTAATGTTTCCTCAGCAAGTGTGGCAGAGACTTAAATTAGATGTAATGCAATATCAAGCATGCATTATAGATTGATAGTTCCTACGTTGTGAACAGTCTTGGAGCTCCTAAAGCCGCTTGGTGACTTAAAATGTTTCTAGGAAACAGAAATTGACGTATGTTTGAATAGAGACAACAAAACAATAACAAACAGTTGTCTACTCCAGCAGCCTGGAATGGTGCTTAGGAAGGAAAAAAAAAAATAGATAGTCAACAATAATTAGCCAGATGTCAAATCCAAAACATACTTGATAAAGAAGCTAGGTCCCTGTACACTTGTTGAACTGAGAAAATCTATCTACCATTACAATTATTCAAACCTATGTTTAGCACATCGAGTTCAGAAAAGACTATAAAAAACGTAAGCAAATATTATACCTTCCCAATGAAAGCTGAGGAACCACCAAGACGGGAAATGCCAACAGCAACATTAGCTGGTGCACCACCAGGAGCCTTTTTAAATGCAGGTGCTTCAGCTAATGACAGCCCACTTGTGGTCGGAACAAAATCAATGAGCATTTCTCCAAAGCATACAACAAGTGAAGATTCATCCTTCTCCAATTGCCCATTGTCGCTTGGCAATGCTCTTCCTTAAGTAATAATTGTAGAAGAAAAAGCATAAATACAAAAAGTAGGAAGCAAATTCTATACACAGAAGAAATGATCATAATGTAGCCCTTGCAATGGCATAGTTCACAATTACAGAATCAAAGACAGTTCAAACTTACAAACCAATATGAGCACCTTTTAAATTTTCTACACGCATATTTAAATCAGTCTGAGAATATGCTGAATTATACTGTGTACAGCTGAAAATAACTAAAATAGAAAATATTGGTAAAATTTAAAAGAAGAAACACCTTGAAGTTTGCATCGAGGAAAGAAAGGCAGAGACTGGGAGAGAAAAGGTGCTGCTTTCACACTGCATCTTCTAGGGGCAGGGAAACTTCTAGAAGCTTGAATTGAAGTGGAAACTCCACTGAAGCAGAAACTAGGAGAATGAAGAAGAGCCATATCTATATGAGGTTTTAAAGAATAGTAGAAAGGAATATAGTGTTTGATCTGAGAAACTAATTGAGATTTAAAATTGAGACCCTAATACAGTTACATCAGGCGTTAGATTTCGGCAACTAAAAGGGGAAAGTACGATGTGAAGTGTTGGAGTAATCGTTGGAAACTTGGAAGTTTCAGACAATAAACCCTAATTTTCGGAAGAATTGAAGCAGTTGTTCTGTTCCAGTATAGAGTAGCAGCGGAGAAAGCAAAGACCAAATAGTGGAAACTGAGTAAATTACAAGGACCTCTAGTTTATCCTTTGTCAGCTGCAAATCATGATTTACCTACTCACTTAATTAGTGATGTGGATTTATTTCTTGTTAATTATAATTATTTTTCAACTAAGGATGACGATGGATCAGAACGGTCGCCTTTCCCCCTCCATCTCCGCTATTAACTGATATTATAACATCGAAATTATAATACCAGACAAAATTGTTTAATAAATATATTTTTATTAAGAAAATATTTAATTCATTAAAACTAAAAATAAAATTACTATTAGGTATATAATAAAATATATACTAGATAAACTTTGATAAATTTTTAATTAATTTTAACATTGGCTTTCTTAAAATATTTTAAAAGACGAGTTTCGAGAAGGACAAATATGTCATTTTTTTTTTCGGTTCTTACAATAAGCTCAAGCACAACAATTTCCCGGGTGAGATGACAATTTGAAACTTGTTATAAAATAAAGATAGTAAAGTAAAGACAAGTATAGAGAGAAACTGATATATTATTCAAACTTCAAACTTCTGTACATAATGAACTGAATTCTCCTCTATTTATAGAAGAAAGGAAGCAGCTGCGAGGCTTTTCAGGAAGCAGCTGCAAGGCTTTTCTTTAGCTGCTTGTAAGCTGTCTGCATGAGCTGCTTGCAACCTGCCTGTTTAATAAAAAGCTGCTGTAAATCATTTCATTGAGCTGCTTGCAACCTGCCTGCATCAGCTGCTTGTAGATAAACTTCAACAGAGTACTAAATGGATAATCTTCTTCAGGAAGATTATCTATAGCGGAGTAATAAATGAACAC
>AWOL01S0027888.1:36968-50528 GCA_000715115.1 Nicotiana otophora | reverse complement strand
TTTGGGATTGATGTGATGCCAGACACGCATCCTATATCTATCCCACCCTACAGAATGGCACCGGTAGAATTGAAGGAGCTAAAAGAACAATTGAGGGATTTGTTAGAGAAGGGTTTCATCCGACCGAGTGTGTCACCATGGGGCGCACCAGTTCTCTTTGTGAGGAAGAAAAATGAATCACTAAGGATGTGTATTGACTACCGACAGCTTAACAAAGTTACAATCAAGAACAAATACCCATTACAAATAATAAATGATTTATTTTATCAGTTACAGGGTGCTAGGTACTTCTCCAAAATTGATTTACGGTCCGGGTACCACTAATTGAATATCAGGGAGAAGGATATTCTGAAAACAACTTTCAGGACCCGATATGGGCACTTTGAATTTTTGGTAATGTCTTTTGGGCTAACAAATGCCCCGGTGGCTTTCATAGATCTTATGAATCGGGTTTTCAAGCCTTTTCTCGATTCATTTGTGGTAGTGTTCATTGACGATATTCTTGTGTATTCGCAAGGTCGAGATGACCATGCCGATCATCTTAGGGCAGTTTTGCATACTCTTCATCAACACCAATTATACGCAAAATTTTCAAAATGTGAATTTTGGCTCGAATCTGTCACCTTCTTAGGTCATGTTGTCTCGAGAGAAGGAATTAAGGTCGATCCTTAAAAGATTGTAGCGGTGAAGAATTAGACTAGACCTACAATGCCAACCGAGATTCACAGTTTCTTGGGCTTAGCAAGGTATTACAGGAAGTTTGTGGAGGGGTTCTCTACTCTAGCCTCTCCGTTGACTAAATTGACTCAGAATGCGGGTAAGTTCCAATGGTCTGATGCTTGTGAAAGGAGCTTCCAGGAGTTGAAATCAAGATTGACTACGACACTGGTGTTGACCTTACCAGAAGGTGCAAATGGATTGGTGGTATATTGTGATGCTTCAAGAATTGGGCTTGGATGTGTATTAATACAACATGGCAAGGTGATAGATTATGCTTCCAGGCAACTCAAGAATCATGAAAAGAATTATCTAACACACGACTTAGAACTTGTGGTGGTGGTTTTTGCATTAAAGATTTGACGTCATTATTTGTATGGGATCCATGTGGATGTATTCACTGACCACAAGAGTCTTCAATATATTTTCAAACAAAAGGAGCTGAATTTGAGGCAGAGAAGATGGTTTGAGTTACTCAAGGATTACGACATCGATATTATGTATCACCCGGGGAAAGCCAATGTTGTGGTGGATGCTCTTAACCGGAAATCTATGGGTAGTATGGCTCACTTGGAGGCATGTCAAAGGCCGTTGGCCAAGGAAGTTTATCGAATGGCTAGTTTGGGAGTTCGTCTTGTGANGGTAATTGTGCAAAATAGGGCTGAATCATAGCTTGTTGTGGAAGTCAAAGAGAAGCAATACAACGATCCATTTTTGGTGCAATTGAAGGAGGGGATTCAAAAACATAAAACTATGGCTTTTACTCTTGGCATGGATAATGGTACACTAAGGTACTGAGGGCGGCTATGTGTTACAAATGTAGATGATCTCCGGGAAAGAATCACGATCGAGGCTCACACTTCTAGGTATTCCGTGCACCCAGGTTCTACGAAGATGTATCATGATCTCAAGGAAGTCTATTGGTGGAATGACATGAAAAGGAATGTGATGGACTTTGTGGCAAGGTGTCCGAGTTGTCAGCAAGTAAAGGCCGAACACCAACGACCTGGTGGGTTGGCACAGAACATAGAAATTCCAATGTGGAAGTGAGAAATGATTAATATGGATTTTGTGGTAGGATTACCACGCACTCCGTGCAAGTTTGACTCAAATTGGGTGATTGTGGATCGGCTCACGAAATCAACACATTTATTGCCAGTTAAATCTACCGACACAATGGAACAGTATGCTTAGTTGTATATTAAGGAAATAGTCAGGCTACATGGTACTCCAGTTTTGATCATTTCCGACCGAGGGGCTCAGTTCACGGCAAATATTTGGAAGACATTTCAGCAAGGTTTGTGTATTCAGGTGAATCGTAGTACAACCTTCCATCTACATGCCGGCAGGCAAGTAGAGTGGACTATTTAGACGCTTGAGGACATGTTGCGTGCTTGTGTTCTCGACTTCAAGGGTAGCTGGGACGATCATTTTGCCACTCATAGCGTTTGCTTATAACAACATCTTTCATGCTAGTATTGAAATGGCACCATTTGAGGCATTATATGGTAGGATAAGTAGATCTCCCATTGGGTGGTTTGAGATTGGGGAAGCAGAGTTGATAGGGACAAACCTCGTGTATCAGGCTATGAAAAAATTTAATATCATTAAGGAGCGGTTAAAGGCTGCTCAGAGTCATCAGAAGTCCTATTCAGATGTTCGTCGTAGGGATTTGGAGTTCAAAGAAGATGATCGGGTATTCTTGAAAATTTCTCCCATGAAAGGTGTAATGCGATTTGGTATAAAGAGCAATTGAGTCCGAGGTATGTCGGACCATATAGAATCATTCAGAGGATCGGTGAGGTGGCGTACAAGCTTGAGCTACCACCTGAGATGTCATTAGTGCATCCAGTATTTCATGTGTCTATGTTGAAGAAGGCAGTTGGAGATCTGTCAGCTATTGTGCCGGTTGAGACCATTGAGGTTAATGAAGAACTGTCATATAAAGAAATTCCCGTTGCCATTCTTGATAGGCAAGTCTGAAAGTTGAGGAATAAAGAAATTGCCTCTGTGAAGATGTTGTGGAGAAACCAGCAAGTTGAAGAGGCTACTTGGGAGGTCGAGGAATAAATGAAAAAGAAGTATCCTTACTTGTTTGTATAAACTATGTGACCTTTTTAAAAACTGTCGCCTATGGATTCTTGTATCACTTGTTCAGTTATTGTAAAGGTGCTTCTTTCTAAATATATTGTATGTGAGGCCACAATTGGTGTTGTTATGAGTTATGTTGCGTCATTGGTTTATGTACATGTTTTAAGGATGTGTTTCTGTGGCTCTCTGACAGGTGGATAGGCCTAGTTACAGGGGAAACTCTGGTGAAACTTTTGGGAATTTAGGGAGTTAGTCAAATTTGGGACTGATGGTGCGTGGTATGAAAACTGAGCTGCATAAGATGCTAATAGTGAACCTTGAACCTCATTCGAATGATCCTAAGTGGAGAAGAATGTAAGGCCCCGTAAAATTTCGCAAAGGAAAAATAATGTTTCGTGGTGCCGAATTTGGTGGGGGAAACAATGATCCTAAGTGGGAGAGTAAAGGAAAATATTTGGCAAAAGAGGACGTTTCTGCGGCCCACTATGCAGTCGCAGAATCACTCTGTAGACCGCATAATGGCCGCAGAGTGAGGTAGTGTGAGGCAGGGATGGGCCATTTTGGAGGTCAGGTTTGCGGCGCATTACGCGATCGCAGAACAGGTCTGCGAGCCGCATAATGACCGCAGACCGAGTCAGTCATGCCCAGTTCCGGAGGCCAATTATGCGGCCTGTTCTGCGGACCGCACATCCATTATGCGGTCGCATATGCAAGCACAGATCCTATCCCGGGGCTTTGCTTTTTTGGGGTTTTTAAACCTAACCCTATTTCGTTAAAACATATGCCATAGTCCATTTTGAGCATATTTTTGATATCTTTAGAGTGAGAAAGAGTTCTTAGAGTGGGGAAGTAACCTTCAACATAATATCCAACAATTCTTGCTCAATCCTTGAAGATTATCAAGACAGTCCTCATCTTAAATGTAAGAATCTATGCCCTAGCCCTTAATTTCGAAAATCTTCTAAAAAGGGGATAATTAGAAAGATGATTAATGGGTGTGGGGGTTGTTATCTTGCATGCATGTATTATCAAAGAATGTGGGAAGCGTGTGAGCTAAAAATGGTAGAGAATGGGTTGGGGAATGACGGAATCTTTCACAAAAGGGCCTTAAAAACATTAATGTACACCTAGTGTTTGATAATGTGCTCAAATGAGCTAGAATCATGAACATCTTCCTAATTTTGGTCCAACTTGTTATATTTCTAAAATAGATCGAAGTGCTAAGAATTCCAGAACGTTTTAAAGTTTAAAGGGAGCTTAATTGAGGTATGTTGGCTAAACTCTTCTTTAAGAATTGGAACACCATTATCCTTGTAAGTTCCAAGATATTTATTACAAGTTGAGTATTCCGAATAAGTTTTGTGACAAAGATATATTTTTAATTTGTGTTTCAAATGCTCTCATGATGTTGTATTATAAATTGAGGATGTGTTCTAAACTATGGATTGTGTATCTACGTGTTATGATTCCAAGTCGTGATTTATGTGGAAAACTATTATGCCAAATCATGTAGAGAATGTGATTGGGGTTAGACCTCCACTCGCATATATTGGGGGTGAGGTGTCAGGGCCGCTTTGTGTATGATTTTGGTATTGTTGTTGTACCACCACCCACATAAATATATTGGGGTGAGGCGGCATGGCCACTTTGTGTAGGTATTGGTATCATTGATGCATTTCCACCCGCATATATATTGGGGCGAGGCGGCGGGGCCACTTTATGTGAAAATGGGTATTGCGTTTACACCTCCACCCGCATACATTTAGGTGAGGCGGCAAGGCCGCTTGAGTAGAGTTTTGGTATTGTGTTTACACCTCCACCCGCATACAGTGGGGTGAGGCGGCGAGGGCGCTTTGTGTGGAAATGGTTACATGGGATCTCATATTGAATTCTATAAATGTTAATGACAACTCTTGATGAACTTGTTTTGGTTTAACCGGCTATCTATGCTATTCTATTGTCGCCTTAGTTCATCATGTTCCTATTGTATTTTTGAGTTCTTACATTGGTGTTTGGTTTTCATACTAGTACTATTCGACATGTACTAATGTCCCTTTTTCTGGGGGCGCTGCATCTTTAATGGATGCGGGTGGTTCCACAGCGGAGGATACTGACCAGTGATAGCAGTGCTCATTCTTCTCAGCTGACTTGGTGAGCCCCATCTCATTCCGGGGTTGTGCATCTTTTGTTTCGTATGAGTTATCGTGTTTTGAGGTATAGCCGGAGCCTTGTTGACGACACTATCATTGTACTCTTTGGTATTTTTAGAGGCTCCATAGACTAAGTATGGGTTATATATGGGTGTTGGGAATGTTAAACAAGTTGTGTTATGATTAAATCACTCGTTCCACTTTGAACCATGAAGGTGTATGTGTGTGTTCTTTTTTTTTTGAGAATTATCAAATGAAGTAACTAATGAAACGATTTAGTATCGTATGTATGAACTTCCTACTGTCTAATTAATTAAATCATATCTTTTATTGATCATGGGTGAGTTGGGTAGAAAGTATCTAACATGCTTGCTCGATCAGGTTCACTCAGTTGAGTGCCGGTCGCGCTCCCCGAGGTTGGGGCATGATAACTTTGATGAGGTGGTTGACATTGCTCGGCAGATAGAGGTGGTCCGTAGCTAGGATCATGGTGAGAGGGAGTCCAAGAGGCCTCGAGGTTCGGGCGGTTCTGGTGGGGTACCTTCTGGAGGGTAGCCCTACCATAGAGGGGGTCGTCCTTACAAACACGCTCAGACGGGTCGTCCAGTTCACCGTGGTGCATCATCCATCCATGGTTTATACAATTCTTAATAGGGCCAGTCATCTCTCAGTGCACTTCCAGCCCAGAGTACGCCTCGTGCTCCTAGAGTTCAGGGATCATCTGTTCCAGATTCTTCTGGTAGTCATTCTAGTTCTCAAGGTCCGCCTCAGAACTTACCAGCCTTTTCATAGAGGGGTTGATTTGAGTGTGGAGACTTGGGCCATATAAAGAGATATTCTCCCCGCCTTACGCGAGGTCCAGTTCAGCAGAGGATTCATGTTACAACTTCTGCACCAGTTGCTCCACCACTTGCCCAACCAGCTCGGGGTAGGGCTCAGTCAGTTAGGGGTCGCCAAAGAGAGGGAGACCGATCAGGTGGCGGTTAGGCCTGATTCTATGCTTTTCCTGCTAGACCAGATGCTGTTGCTTCAGATGTAGTGATCACAAGTTTTTTCTCAATGTTCCACAGGGAGGCTTCTATATTATTTGACCCTGGTGCCACTTATTCGTATGTATCATCGTATTTTAATCATTATCTGGATATGCCCCATGAGTCTTTAGTTTCACCTGTTCGTGTATCTACGCTGGTGGGTGATACTATCATTGTGGACTGTGTGTATCGGTCGTGTGTGGTAACTATTGGGGGATTGGAGACTAGAGTTGATCTCTTATTGCTTAGTATGGCTAATTTTGATGTAATCCTGGGTATGGATTGGTTGTCCCCATGTCATGTTATTTTGGACTGTCATGTAAAAACCGTGACGTTGGCAATGGCGGGGTTGCCAAAGGTCTAATGGAGAGGTTCTCTAGATTATGTTCCCAGTAGAGTAATTTCTTATTTGAAGGCCCAACGTATTGTGGGGAACGGGTGTTTGTCATATGTGGCTTTTGTGAGAAATGTTGATGCAAATACCCCCACTATTGATTCAGTACCGATAGTGCAAGACTTTTCGGATGTATTTCCTGCAGACTTACCGGGTATGCCACCCGACATGGATATTGATTTCGGTATCGACTTAGTGTTAGGCACACAACCCATATCTATTCCTCTGTATCGTGTGGCACCAGTTGAATTGAAAGAGTTGAAAGAACAACTTCAGAAACTTCTTGATAAGGGGTTTATTAGGCCTAGTGTGTCGCCTTGGGGTGCACCGGTTCTGTTTGTGAAAAGAAAAGATGGTACTATGCAGATGTGCATCAATTACAGGCAACTAAACAAAGTTACAATCTAGAATAAGTCTCTTTTGCCTCGTATTGATGACTTATTTGACTAGCTTCAGGGAGCGAGGGTATTCTCCAAAATTGATTTGAGATCCGGGTATCACCAGTTAAAAATTTGGGATTCAGATATTCTAAAGACGGCATCCAGGACTCGTAATGGTCAATATGAGTTTCTCATGATGTCATTTGGGCTGACCAACGCCCCAAAAACATTTATGCACTTGATGGATAGTGTATTCCAGCCATATCTTGATTTATTTGTCGTAGTATTTATTAATGATATCCTGGTGTACTCACGTAGCCAGGAGGAGCATGCACAACACTTGGGTATTGTATTACAAAGGCTGAGAGAGAAGAGACTGTATGCCAAATTCTCTAAGTGTGAGTTTTGACTTAGTTCAGTGGTATTCTTGGGACACATAGTATCCAGTGAAGGAATTAAGGTAGATCCGAAGAAGATAGAGGCAGTTCAGAGTTGGCCCAGGACATCTTTAGCTACCGAGATTCAAAGTTTACTCGGCTTGGCCGGTTATTATCGTCGCTTTATGGAGGGTTTCTCATCTATTGCATCGCATATGACTAAATCGACCCAGAAAGGTGCTCCGTTCAGATGTTCGGATGAATGTGAAGAGAGCTTTGAGAAGCTCAAGATAGCTTTGAGTATAACCCCAGTATTGGTGTTACCTATAGGTTTAGGGTCTTATACTATGTATTGTGATGCATCACGTATTAGTCTCGAAGCATCGCTGATGCAAGATGGTAGGGTGATTGCCCACGCGTCCAGACAATTAAAGGTACATGATAAGAATTATCCGGTCCACGACCTTGAGTTAACAACTATTGTTCATGCCTTGAAGATTTGGCGGTATTATTTGTACGGTGTCCATTGTGAGGTTTATCATGATCATCAGAGTCTACAACATTTGTTTAAACAGAATGATCTTAATTTGTGGCAGCGGAGGTGGTTGGAGTTGCTTAAGGATTATGATATCAACATTCTCTATCATCCCAGAAAGGCTAATGTAGTGGTCGATGCCTTGAGTCATAAGGCGGAGAGTTTGAGCAGCTTAGCATACTTACCGGTAGCAGAGAGGGCTTTAGCCTTGGATGTTCAGGCCTTGGCCAACCGGTTTGTCAGATTGGATATTTCCGAGCCTAGTCGAGTTTTGGCTTGCGTGGTTTCTCAGTCTTTTCTTTATGATCGTATAAGAAAACGTCAGTATGATGACCCCCATCTGCTTGTCCTTAAGGACACGGTTCAGCACGGTGATGCCAAGGAAGTCACTATTGGGATGACGGTTTATTACATATGCAGGGCAGGCTATGTGTGCCTAATGTAGATGGTTTGCATGAGTTGATTCTCCAGGAGGCTCACAGTTCGCGGTACTCTATCCATCCAGGTGCCGCAAAGATGTATCATGATTTGAGGCAGCACTATTAGTGGAGGCGAATGAAGAAATATATAGTTGGTTTTGTAGCTCGGTGTTTAAATTGTCAGCAGGTGAAGTACGAGCTTCAGAGGCCGGGCGGATTATTTCAGAAACTTGAAATTTCGGAGTAGAAGTGGGAGCGTATTACCACGTAGTTGGGTTCCTATGGACTTTAAGAAAGTTTAACATTGTTTGGGTGATTATAGATCGGTTGACCAAGTCCTCGCATTTTATTCCAGTTGGTACTACTTATTCTTTAGAGCGGTTGGTTGAGATTTATATCCGCGAGATTGTTCGCCTACATGGGGTGCTAGTGTCCATCATTTCAGACTGGGGCACGCAGTTTACATCACAGTTTTGGAGAGCAGTGCAGCGAGAATTGGGCACACAAGTTCAGCTGGGTATAACATTTCACCCTCAGACGGAAGGACAATCCAAGCGCACTATTCAGATATTGGAAGATATGCTACGCGCTTGTGTTATAGACTTTGGGGGTTCTTGAGATCAATTTTTGCCACTCACGGAGTTTGCTTACAATAACAGCTACAAATCGAGCATTCAAATGGCTCTGTATGAGGCTTTATATGGGAGATGGTGTCGGTCTCCGGTGGGTTGGTTTGAGTCGGGTGAGACTAGGCTATTGGGTACTGACTTGGTTCAGGATGCTTTGGAGAAGGTTAAATTGATTCAGGAGCGGCTTTACACGGCTTAGTCTAGACAGAAGAGTTATGCCAATCGGAAGGTCCGTAATGTTGCTTACATGGTTGGGGAGAAGGTTCTGCTCAAGGTTTTGCCCATGAAGGGTGTGTTGAGGTTCGGGAAGAAGGGCAAGTTGAGCCCTCGGTATATTGAGCCGTTTGAGGTGCTTAAGAAAATTGGAGAGGTGGTTTATGAACTTGAATTGCCGCCTAGTCTATCGAGTGTTCATCCAGTGTTTCATGTATCTATGCTCCGAAAGTATGTCGGGGATCCATCTCATGTTTTAGATTTCAGCACAGTGCAGTTGGATGGTAATTTGACTTATGATGTGGAGCCGGTGGCCATTTTAGACCGGCAGGTTCGAAAGTTGGGATCAAAGAACATAACTTCAGTGAAAGTGCAGTGGAGAGGCGAGCTAGGCCAAGAAGCTACTTGGGAGACTGAGCGGGAGATGCGGAGCAAATATCCACACCTATTTGCGACTCCATGTATAATTCTAAACCTGTTCGAGGACGAACGTTTGTTTAAGAGGGGGCTAATGTAACGACCCGGCCGGTCATTTTGAGTATACAACCCCTTCTCCCCATTTATTGTTCAAATTGTGCTTTACGGTTGTTATTTGATAAGACTGGGGTAATTGGTTCGGGCTCGGTGAGGTTTTGGAATGATTTGGAACACTTAGTTCAAAGGTTTAGAACTTAATTTGAAAGGGTTGACCGGATGTTAACTTATATGTAACGACCCCGGAGAATTTTTGTTAATGGAAATTTTTGGCTAAAGAAGGCGATTTGCGGTCGGGTTTGCGATCGCAGATTCACTATGCGGACCACATAAGTGCTGTAGAGTGAAGCAGAAATGAGCCAAGTTTGAGGACCATTGTGCGGTCAATTATGCGACCGCATAATCATTTCGCGGACCGCAAAAACTATCGCAGAATCAACTTAGATTTCCGAAGGGAAGTTATGCCGTGCAGTATGCGACTGCAGAATAGGTATGCGATGCATTTTGCGATAGCAGAACAGGTCTGCGGGCCACAAATCTGCCGCAGACATAACCAGAAACAACCCAATTTTTGGAGATCAATTCCGCGCTCCATTTTGCGGGCCGTACAACAGTTCTGCGGTCCACTCTACGATCGCAGACCTTAGTTCGGAGAGTCCATTTTCTGATTTTTATAACCCAACCCAACTTCGATTTATAGCCCTTAAAGCTCATTTTGGAGCAAACATCTGACATTTTTTGAGAGAAGGGAGAGTGTTCTAGAGAGAGGAATAAACTCAAGTGCTTTGTTCATCAAGATCTTGTTCAAGCTTTGAAATCCAACAAGGAAATATCACAAGATCTTCACACAAGAGGTAAGGTTCTAACCCCTAATCTTCAATTTTAAGTTTGGGTAAAGATGGATGATTGGGAGTATAATTCTTGGGTGTGAGAGAATTAATTATACATGCTTGTACCAATAAAGTTTGTAGGAAGATTGTTGAGTTCAAATGGGTAAGGATTGGGTTGAAAATGATTGAAAGCTTCAAAGACTTTAATTGAAGATTTGAGGGTCGAGTTGATGATAGAATTTGGTAAACTTTGTATGGTTGGAATCATGGTTGGATGGGCGTTCATATACCGTAACTTTTGTCGGGTTCCGAGACTGGGCCCCACAGACAATGTGTTTAGTTAAATTTCAGATTTTTATTGGAAAATTAGTATTTTCTTATAGACTTAATTCCAATAATTTGTATTGACTGAATCAAATTAATTCTGGCTAGATACGAGGCTTTCAGAGACCAATTTGCGAGGCAAGGGCATAGCGGAGTAAGACATTACGCGGTTTGAGGTAAGTAACACTTCTAAACTTGGTTCTGAGGGTATGAATCCCTGAATTACATGTTGTATGAATTGTTTGGAGATGATGCAAAAGTTAGGTGACGGGCGTGTGAGCGTGCATCATAGGAATTGTGACTTAATTGATTTTGGGGAGTTGCATAATTAAATAAATGTCATTATCCGCATATCCTCCCCGTGCTAGAGAAATTGAGCTGAGACTTATATTCAAGATCATATTTAGGCTACACGCCGATATAGTTTGGGACCACATGAGTCATATTGTTGTTGAATTATTTGTTTAAATTTATAATTTTGTACTCAGTCACATCTATCACTTGCATATCATATCTCAAACTCTGTTGTCAATTCGTTGATACTTCATATCATCATTTCGGGTTGATTTTGCATGTCATTGAGAGCCCGAGAAACTAGAGATTCTGAGTGATAGTTATGTTTATTTATTTAAGCCTGGATCTGGCTATTATAGAGCTTGGGCTGAAGGAGCCCCTCCAGAGTCTGCACCCCCATAGTGAGCGTAGTTGATGTATATTTATCTGGGATGGATCTACCCTGGGCACGAATCTTGCCATAGATATATATATTGAGGGATGGATATTCCCTGGGCATGGATCTTGCCTGAAGCATTTATATTTAGGGATGGATTTTACCTGGACATGGATCTTGTCCGAATCATTAATATTCGGGGATGGATCTTCCCTTGGGCTGGATTGGCCTTATACAATACTGAGTGACTGACTGTCAGTTGATGGATATACATATATATTTGGGATGGATCTTCCCTGGGCTGGATTGGCCATATACATTGTTGAGTGATTGAGTATTTTAGATTGTGAGTACACAGAGTTTTCACTAAGGTAAATCACGTATAATATGTACATTGGCATGTAGATACAGAGATGTCATATCCCTCGTATTGTTCAGAATTGATTTGTTTTATTTGTACTGAAAGCAACTGTTGAACTTGAAAGCATGCCTACATTTCTGTATTGTTATTATTTATACTGGATTGTACCTGCGGAGCTCGTCACTACTTTGAGCCCAGAGGTTAGTCTTGTTACTTATTGAGTTGGTTGTACTCATACTACACTCTACACCGCGTGTGCAGATCCAGGTGTTTTCGGACACGGCGATCGTTAGATCTCAGCGTGCTATCTGTTGGAGATTATCAAGGTAGCTTCCTGGAGTCCGCTAACCTTGACTCTCTTTCCTTCAGTTATTGTACTGTTCTATGCTTTCAGACAGTGTTTTGTCAGTCAGACTTTGTATTCATATTAGATACTCATGTGCTCAATGACACCGGGTTTGGGGAGTGTTTATATATGTATTTGTGAGTTTTCTTTCGCTGAATTTAAATATTATGTTTTCAAACTTCAAGGATATGGTGGTTTATTGAGATTGTCGGATTGCCTAGTATTGAGATAGGCGCCATCACGATATGTGAGATTTTGGGTCGTGACAAATACGACTCTACGATCGTTATTCTTGAGATTTTGAATTCTATACATGAGTTGAAGATCATTTTTGAGACTTGTTGAAATATTGGAATAATAAAGTATTTGAAGTTTATTGAATTGTTATTGGCTTGAAAGTCGTGATTGATGTTTAATTTGGAACATTCATTTAAACACTCTCCTTGATGTTATTTATGACTCCTACCTTGATTGTTAATGATATACATGTGCTTGGTAAGGAAGAGTGTAAAGCACGAAGGGTGATGCCGTGCCATTTCAGTTATATTATCATGTGAGGAAAAGTATAAAGCACGAAGGGTGATGCCGTGCCATTTCAGTTATATTATCATGTGAGGAAAAGTATAAAGCACGAAGGGTGATGCCGTGCCATTTATATACATTAATATGCACCAAGGATAATACTGTGCCATTTCATATACATTATCATGTGAGGGAGAGTGTGAAGCACGAAGGGTGATGCCGTGCCATTTCAGTTATATTATCATGTGAGGAAAAGTATAAAGCACGAAGGGTGATGCCGTGCCATTTATATACATTAATATGCACCAAGGATAATACTGTGCCATTTCATATACATTATCATGTGAGGGAGAGTGTGAAGCACGAAGGGTGATGCCGTGCCATTTCAGTTATATTATCATGTGAGGAAAAGTATAAAGCACTAAGGGTGATGTCGTGCCATTCATATACATTTTTATGCACGAAAGATAATACCGTTCCATTTCATTAACATTATCATGTAAGGATGAGAGTAAAAGCACGAAGGGTGATACTGTGCCATTATTTTTATATTATCATATGTTCATGGCACGAAGGGTGTTTCCGTGCAGGAGAGGACAAGAGACATACATTATATTGTGATATCTTTTCGTTGTGTATACATTCATGCCTTTATCTTGAGTTGTTGTTGTGCACCTACGTTTTCTATGTGACTTGCAGTCGTTGTTCTTTCTGTGTCCTCTATCCCAAGTGTTGTTGTGTATCCATGGCTTCTATCTGTTTAACTTGCAAATATTATTATTTTCTTCTTGTTTGTTATATTTGCATCTGAGCCTTCTACCATGCTAATTGCTGAAATTCATATTCTTCCTTCCTAATTGCTGTCATAATTTCTATGTTTTTTCCAAGTCTGTTTCCTTGGTCCATGTGTACTGCTTTTTTTGTTGTTGCTTCATGTGTGCCTCCCACTTTATTTATTTTATTGTTATTGGCATATCTCCCACCTAGTTTATACTATTATATGTATGCTCGGTGAGAAAGAGATAAATGCACGAAAGGTGTTGCCGTGCCGATTGATTTGATCTATATATATATATATATATATATATATATATATA
>AWOL01S0027888.1:25336-35729 GCA_000715115.1 Nicotiana otophora | reverse complement strand
GGGTAAGAATGAGACAAGTGCACGAAGGTATTACCGTGCCATTCGATGTGAAATCTTGGGTATATTCCTCACACCAGGAAAGTTATGAATTTGCTATTGTGACTTCTCCTAGTAATCTTTTTCTGCCTCGCATAGTTGCTTCATTGTACCCTTATCAGTTATGCTCTATAATTGTTTCTATTGTTAGTATACTGAAAATGTTATAACAATGGGTATCGTTTTACTAAAAATCATCGTCACTACTTTGGCAAGGTTAGAAAGAATACTTACTGAGTACATGGGGTCGGTTATACTCATAATACACTTCTGCACCTTGTGTCCAAATTTTGGATGCTGATGTTGCGGTGTATGGCGGGAGTTGGCATTGAAGATATTTTCGCAATCCGGTCATAGCTGCTTCTTGTTCTTGGTAGCTTTAGAATCATTAATCAGTTCATGTATATTTCAAACAGATGATGTATTTTATTTCATATCAGCTTTGCAAATTCTAAATCTTAGAAGCTCATGAGTTGTACTACTAGTCCTTGGGAAAAGTAGGAAGGTTCAGTTATTTTATCATTTAGTTTCCTCAATAAACCTAATTAAATTGGATTGTAGTTAATTGGCTTACCTAACGGGTCAGGTTAGCTGCCATCACGACTGGTCGGATTTTGGGTCGTGATAAAATGTTACCCATAACCTCACGAACTCAAATATATGATTTCTACCAAATTCCATAAGCATTGTCGTGGTTAAATCCCATTTTTATCAAAACCTAGGCTTTTCAACCCAAAATTCACGTATTAAACTCACATTACGTAGGAATTACTTACCTCACGATGATAGACAAAAAACCCCTTTCCAAGAGCTCCAAAGTCGACCTCTCTAAGTGAAAAATGGGGAAAAAGAGCCTAAATCTGTATTAAATGAACCTCACCGCCTCCAGCGATTCCGCACATGTGGCAGTTTCGCCGCTTCTGCGAGGTTGCTTCTGTGGGCAGTTGTCTGCTTCTGCAAAACACACACGACCCAACACTAGGCGCACTTGCGAAAAACCACCGCCCTTGCGAGCCCGCTTCAGCTGCTTGCCTCACGCACCTGCGACCTTGCCATGCTGCCTCCCTCCGCGCCTGTGATCCCCTCATCGCAAAAGCGAGTCCGCTTCTGCGGACACTGGCCAGTCCCCTCCGAGCCGCACTTGCGCCCGTTTCTCACACTTGCGTTCTCGCACCTACGGCTAGGTCCTCGCAGGTGCGAATGCAGAAGAACTGCTGCTGCTTCAGCCCTAGTTCCAAGTTCAACCATGTTCCCACATCGTTCGAATAGCACCCAAGGCCCCCCGGGCCTCGTCCAAACATACCAACAAGTTTTTAATCATAATACGGATTGCTCGAACCCTCAGAACACATAAAACATCATCAAAACTAAGGATTACACCCCAAACCAAATCAAATCAACTTATGAACATCAAGTTCTTCCAACTTACTCTGAACGCGCTGAAGCATATTTAAACTACTCGGAATGACACAAAATTTTGCATGCAAGTCACAAATCATCATACGGAACATTTCCAGGCTCAGAATCCCAATCGGACCTTGATAACACCAAAACGTACTTCAAACCAAATTTAAAGGACTTGAAAACCTTAAGTGCGCCAACTTTCAATATTAAGCGCCGAAACTCTTCCGGGTCATCCGAAACCCGATACAATCATACGTCCAAGTCCAAATTCATCATACAAACTTATTGGGACCATCAAATCCCGGTTCCGAGGTCGTTTACTCAAAATGTTGATGCAAGTCGAACTTAACCATTTTAAGCCACTATTAAGGAACTTAGTGTTCCGATTTCAACCCGAACCCTTCCAAACCCGAATTAACCATCCCCGCAAGTCATAAAATTGTAAAAGCACATACATAGAGTCTTAATTAGGGGAATGGGGATCTAGAATGCAAAACGACCGGTCGGGTCATTACATTCTCCACCTCTTGAACAAACGTTTGTCCTCGAACGGATCTAGAATTGTACCTAGAGTGCCGAATAGGTGTGGATATATTCTCCGCATGTCCTCCTCAGTCTCCCAAGTTGCCTCATCGACTGGTTAACCCCTCCACTGAATCTTTACCACATAAATCTTCTTGTACCTCAACTGGCAAACTTGCTTGTCAACAATGGCAATAGGCTCCTCCGCATAACCCGGGCTCTCATCCAGCTGAACCGTGATGTAGTCTAACACATAGGACCTGTCGGCATGATACTTCTGGAGCATAGACATGTGGAAAATCGGATGAACTCCTGATAGACTGGGAGGCAAAGCAAGCTCATAAGAAACATCCCCAACTCGCCTCAACACCTCAAATGGACANCAAAACGACCGGTCAGGTCGTTAAATTCTCCACCTCTTAAATAAATGTTCGTCCTCGAACGAGTTTAGAATCATACCTGGAGTACTGAATAAGTGTGGATATATGCTCCACATGTTCTATTCGGTCTCCCAAGTTGCCTCTTCGACTGGTTGATCCCTCCATTGGACCATTACCGCAAAAATCTTCTTAGACCTCAACTGGAGAACTTGCTTGTCAACAACGGAAGCTGGCTCCTCCTCATAACCCAAGCTCTCATCTAGCTGAACCGTGTTGTAATATAACACATGCGAACTATCGGCATGGTACTTCAGGAGCATAGACACATGGAAAACCGGATGAACTCCCGATAGACTGGGAGGCAAAGCAAGCTCATAAGCAGCCTCCCCAACTTGCCTCAATACCTCAAATGGGCCAATAAACCTTGGGCTCACCTTGAACTTCTTCCCGAACATCATGATAGCCTTCATCGGCAAGACTTTAAAGAGAACCTTCTCGCCCACCATAAATGATAAATCACATGCCTTCTGATCTGCGTAACTCTTCTGTCTGGACTGTGCTGTGCGAAGTCGCTCCTGAATCAACTTCACCTTCTCCAGGGCATCCTGCACTAAATCAGTCCATAAAACCTAGCCTCACGGAGATTGAACCATCACCGATCATACAAAGACTCAAATGGAGCCATCTCAATGCTGGACTGATAATCGTTGATATAAGTAAACTGGGCCAAAGGCAAGAATCGATCTCACTGCCCTTCGGTCTACAGATGAAAGGTTGTGCTGAGCTCTACCTGAGTCCCCAACTCACTTAGTACTGCTCTCTAGAAATGCAAAGTAAACTTAGGGCCTCTATCTTCTATGATGAAAACAGGCACACCATGCAACCGAACAATATCCTGAATGTAAATCTAGGCCAATCTCTTTGACGAATATATAGTCACAATAGGAATGAAGTGTGCCGACTTGGTCAACCTATTGATAATGACCTACACTGCGTCAAACTTCCTCAAAGTCTGCGGCAACCCAACTACGAAGTCCATAGTGATGTGCTCTCATTTCCACTCAGGTATAACCATCCGGTGGAGTAGGCCACCTGGCCTCTGGTGCTCATACATAACCTGCTGGAAATTTAGGCACCTCGTTACATACTCAACTATATCCTTCTTCATCCGCCACCACCAATAATGCTGCCTCAGGTCGCGATACATCTTTGTAGCACCTAGATAAATAAAATACTGAGAACTGTGTGCCTCCTCTAAAATCTTCTCCATCAATCCATCAACATTAGGAACACATATATGACCCTGGAGTCGCAGAGCACCATCCTCACCAATAGTAACCTCCTTGGCACCACCACGCAGTATCATCTCCCTAAGAGCCAACAAGTGCGGATCGTCATACCGATGAGCCTTAATCTGCTTGAATAGTGAAGACTGAGTGATGATGCATGCAAAAACTCAGTTGGGCTCTGAATTATCCATCCTCAAAAGCTTGTTAGCCAAGGACTTAATGTCCAAAGCTAATGGCCTCTCCTCTGCTGAAATGAATGCCAAACTACCCATACTCTAAGCCTTTCTGCTCAAGGCATCCGCAACCACATTTGCTTTTCCCGGATGATGGTAATATCATAGTCCTTTAGTAGCTCAAGCCACCTGCACTACCTCAAATTGAGATCCCTCTGCTTGAATAAATGCTGCAAGCTGTGTTGATCGGTGTAAACCTCACAATACACCCCATAAAGATAATGCCTCCAGATCTTGAGAGCATGAATTATCGCGGCCAACTTCAAATCATGTACGGGGTGATTCATTTCGTGGGGCTTCAGCTGACGTGAAGCATATGCAATAACTCGCCCCTTCTGCATCAATGCACAATCCAGGCCAACACGTGAAGTATCGCAATATACAATATACATCCCTGAATCATAAGGCAACACTAACGGAGGTGCTGAAGTCAATGCAGTCTTGAGCTTCTGAAAGCTCACCTCACAATCTCCAGACCATCGGAACGGAGCACCCTTCTGGGTCAATCTAGTCAAAGGCGCTGTAATAGATGAGAAGCCCTCCACAAACCGAGGATAATAACCTGCTAACCCCAAGAAGCTCCTGATCTCGATCGTTGTGGTAGGACGAGGCCAACTCTAGACTGCCTCGATATTCCTAGGATCTACTTTATTACCCTCGCTTGATAGAAGATGCCCTAAGAATGCCACAGAATCTAACCAAAACTCGCACTTGGAGAACTTAGCATATAGCTTCTGTTCCCACAGGGTCTGAAGCACAACTCTCAAATGCTGCTCGTGCTCCTCCATGATACACGAGTAGATTAGTATGTCATCAATGAAGATAATGATAAACGAGTCAATATATGGCCTGAACACCCGGTTCATCAAGTCCATAAATGCCGCCGGGGCATGGTCAAGCCAAAGGACATCACTAGAAACCCATAGTGGCCATATCTAGTCCAGAAAGTCATCTTCGGAACATCCAAATCACAAATCTTCAACTGATGATACCCTGATCTCAAGTCGATCTTAAAGAACACTCTGGCACCCTGCAATTGATCAAATAAATCATCAATACGCGGCAACAGGTATTTTTTCGTAATGGTAAGTTTGTTCAACTGGCGGTAATCAATACTCATCCGCACAGTCCCATCCTTCTTCTTCACGAATAACATCGATGCACCCCAAGGTGACATACTCGGCCTGACGAACCCCTATGCTAGCAACTCCTGAAGTTGTTCTTTCAACTCCTTCAACTCTTTCAGAGCCATGTGGTACGGTGGAATAGAGATAGGCTGGGTACCTGGAGCCAAATCATTATAGAAACTGATATCACGATCTGGCGGCATACCTGGTAGATCAGAAGGAAACACATCGGGGAACTCCCGAACCAGGGGCACTGAATCAATCGCTAGAGTCCCTGCAACCGTATCCCGAACATAAGCCAGATAAGCTAAATAGCCCTTATCGACCATGTGTCGAACCTTCAGAAAAGAGATAAACCGACTAGATGCACTGACAGATGAAACCTTCCACTCTAATCTTGGAAACTCCGGCATTGCCAAGTAATAGTCTTGGCATGGCAATCAAGGGTGGCATGAAATGGAGAAAACTAGTCCATGCCTATGATGACCTCAAAGTCACTCATATCGAGCAACAGATGATTCGCTCTAGTCTCATAACCATAGAAAGTCACAACACAGGACCGGTAGATCCGATCCACAACAACAGAATTGCCCACTGCGTGCACACATATACAGGAGTACCCAAGGACTCATAAGGAACACCTAGAAAATAAGCAAACATAGATGAAACATATGAATACGTAGGCCCTGGATCAAATAGTACCGAAGCATCCCTACCGCAGATATAAATAATACTTGTGATCATGGCATCTGGGGCTACTACATCTAGTCAGGCTTGGAAGGCATAGAACATAGCTGGAGCGCCATCTGACTAGCCTCCACCTCTAGGACGGCCCCTGCCCACCTTCCCTCTGCCTTTTGGGGGGATGGACAACCGGTGCGGCGGCTGGTGCTGAAATCATAGGCGGATGAACCTGCTGTACTGCCTTGCCTTGAAGCCTGGGGCAGAATCTCCTCACATGACTAAGATCCCCGCACTCGAAACAACCTCCCAGCGTTGAAAATGACTGACCCTAAGTCTGACTCTGGGGACCTGAACACCCACTGGAGGAACCCTGAATAGCCGGTGGACGGTAGGAGCTATCTGGAATAGCACTGAAATAGGGCCGCACTGGAGCACCCCAAGAAGGCGGCGATGTTGGATATGTGGGCCTGCTAGACTGACCCCTCACAAACTGACCTCTTCCCCCAGATGGAGCACCACTGAATCCTCTAGAATATCAGAACCACTTGTCCCTCGGTGTTTGCTCTCGGCCCCGCTGATGAACACCCTCGATCCTCCGAGCTATATCCACAACCAGCTCATAAGAAGTCCCCATCTTAACCCCTCGAGCCATAGTGGCCTGGATACCAGAATGCAATCCCGCAACAAACCTCCACACTCTCACTACATCGGTGGGGAGTATCATAAGTGCATGGTGAGACAAATCAGAGAATCTCGCCTCATAGTCGATCACCGACATCTGACCTTGCTGGAGCTGCTCGAATTGAACCCAAAACTCTTTCCTCTGAGAGGGTGGAATATATCTATCCAGAAAGAGGCGTGTGAACTGGTCCTAAGACAAGGGAGGAGAACTTGCTGTTCTACCGATAGGATAGGCTTGCCACCATCTACAGGCCCTGCCCTCTAGCTGAAAGGTGGTAAAGTCCAGCCCGTGGGACTCCAATATCCTTATGTTGTCCAGTTTGTCCCTGCAATGATCAATAAAGTCCCGGGGGTCCTCATGTCGCTCACCTCCAAAGGAAGGAGGATGTAGCCTGGTCCATCTAACGAATAGCTTCTGCGGCTCGCCAGTCACAGCAGGTCTGGGCTTAGGTATAGTCACTACAACTGGCTGAGCCTCGCCCACGGGTAGTGTGCCCGGGGTTTGATATACGACAGCTACATGCCCTGGAGCCTGAGCGGTAGGGGTCTGCGCTCCCTCTCCCACCTGAGATGTGGCTGGGTCTGCTACAAATAAACCATCATGCATCATAGAATCCATGAACCGCAGCATACGACACATGACCTCCTGGAATCCTGGTGTGGACATGAAATCCACTGGGGCCGGCTCAGGTGTAGGAACCTTGCCCTACTCTTCAATAACAGGATCCTCCACTGGATTCACTGGTGTCACAACTGGAGCAACTCTAGGACTCCCTCATCCTCTACCACGACCTGGAGCCCTCCCTCAACCTCTAGCAATAGGGGGAGCAACTCCTCCACAGTCAGGTACATCTGTCGTGCGTGTTCTCACCATCTGTGAAATAATAAGCGAAAGATACATAGCACAACATCAGTTGCACAATAGGAGATGAAGAAAAAGTAGT
The DNA here is from genome assembly GCA_000715115.1 of Nicotiana otophora. Lineage (NCBI taxonomy): Eukaryota > Viridiplantae > Streptophyta > Magnoliopsida > Solanales > Solanaceae > Nicotiana > Nicotiana otophora. Next base: position 28,429 of record AWOL01S0027888.1, on the reverse strand, counting down.
TTACTAACACCCTATAGCCTCTCGAAGATAAGTACGAACGTCTCCGCACCGATCCACAAGACTCTAATAGGCCTACTCATGACTTGTGAGACCTACGTGAACCTAGTGTTCTGATACCATGTTTTCACGATCCAATTTCTCCTATAGACCGTAATGGCGCCCAACGTCGCTGCTAGGCAAGCCAATGATGAACTAATCATGTGATTACTCTTTTAAAAATTTCAAAGTAGCTGAATTTTATTTATTAAGTAGATAAGAAGTGGAAAATTATAGTAAAGTAAGGCGTAAACTAATGAAAGAGCAGATACGGTGAAAAAAATACTCAAAACCATAAAGTGTCTACTAGCATGTTTCCAAGATCAGGTGTTACAAGTGTATGAGCAACTAGTAGAATATACAAAACACCTATGCTACTGTCTGAATAAGATAGAAAAAGAGTAAATACAAAAGAGAGACTACGGGTGCTGCAGAACGGACTGGGAGAGCAACTCACCAGTATGCCTCAGGGAAACAGGGGTGCGCGCCTGAATGAATGCCAGATGCACCTGCCTCAGATCCTGCACGATTAGTGCAGAAATGTAGCGTGAGTACATAAACAACATGTACCCAGTAAGTATCCAGTGTAACCTCGAAGAAGTAGTGACAACGGGTCGACATCGACACTTAATTTGTGCCAACAAATAAAATACAGAAATTCTAAATAGGCATGGAATATGGGAATAATATTAATAACACAATAGCAAACAATCACGAAAGATTGATGTTTCTATTCGAATACAAGGTCCTACGCCTTATGGCTTGAGGAGATTAATATAGTTGAGCTGCAAGCATCCTGAGATTTAACTAATAAATGATTCTTTAACTTATAGTCAATTTAAAAATCTCCAACTGACACGTTCCAAATGCAACAAATTTCGGGCCAATAAATAAATTATAACCTCTCAAGTCATAAATATAATATCAAGTGTAATCGGGCTCCGAGCATTATCACGTACGATTTATGTCGAGGTCGTACGGCCCAATCCAGAATAATGTGTACACTGCCAAGGATCGAATGACATGAACCATAGATGCATCTATTATACTGCAAAGGCGTTTGTCCCGCTCCACAAGAAGATATAATACTCTACGAACATCCGATTTACAAGCTATCGCACGACTAATACACAAGGAAAACTGTCACAACCCAAAATCCGCATGTCATGATGGTGCCTATCTCAATACTAGGAAATCCGACAACCTCAATAAAACTCAATATATTTTAAGTTTGAAAACATAATATTTGAATTCAATAGAAAACCTCACAATTTCAGATACAAAACACTCCCAAAACCCGGTGTCACTGAGTACATGAGCATATAAATAATAACAAAGTCTGACTGATAAAAACATTGTCTAAAAATATAGAACAGTACAATAACTAAAAGGAAGAGAGTCAAGGTCAGCGGATGCCAGGCATCTACCTTGATAGTCTCCAACTGATAATACTCTGAGTTCTAACAGTTGCCGTGTCCGGAAGCACTTGGATTTGCACACGAGGTGCAGAGTGTAGTATGAGTACAACCAACTCAATAAGTAACAAGACTAACCTCTGGGATGAAAGTAGTGACGAGCTCAGCAGGTACAATCCTGTATAGAAATAACAGTACAGAAATGTAGGCATGCTTTCAAGTTCAATAGTTAACCTCAGTACAAGTAAAATAGATTAATACTGAATGATATGAGGAATATGACATCTCAGTGAGAAAACCTCGTGTACTCACGATCACAAATTACTCGGTCACTCAGTACTATACATGGCCCATCCAGCCCAGGGAAGCTCCATTCCATATATATATATATATACATCAACTGGCAGTGAGTGATTTAGTACCATATAAGGTCAAATCCAACCTGAGGGTAAATTTATCCCCAAATTATAATGATTCGGACAAAATTCACGTTCGGGGAAAATTCATCACAATTATAAATAAGGCAAGTCCATGCCCTGGGAAGTCCATCCTGAATATAAATCATCTACGCTCACTGTGGGGGTGCAGACTCCGGAGGGGCTCCTTCAGCCCAAGCGTGATATAAAGCCAATATGGGCTGCTGCAGATGGGCAGCCCCGATCCATATAATGATAAAGACGATATGGCCTGCTACAGGCGGACAATCCCGATCCATATAATAATAATAATAATAATAATAATAATAATAATAATAATAATAATAATAATAATAATAATATATATAAGCTGATATGGCCTGCTGCAGGCGGGCAACCCCAATCCCATAAATATCCTCACCATGGATGAACATGGCTGAGTATGAAATGTATATTTTTAAACAATTAAATTCAACAACAACACAACCCTATGGGTCCCAAAATATCGGCACGTAGCTAAACGTGATATTTAATACGAGTCTCTGCTCAATTTCTCTAACACGTGGAGAATATGCGGATAATAACATGATTCCTTAATTTTTTTACAACTCCACATAATTTATTCTAGTCACGATTTCTATGGTGCACGCCCACACGCTCGTCACCTAGCATGTGCGTCACCTGCAACAATTGATATAACACAAAAATTTCAGGGATTCATGCCCTTAGAACCAAGTTTAGAAATGTTACTTACATCAAATCGTGTAATTCTTTACTTCGCTATAACCTTGCCTCGCGAATCGGTCTCCAAACGCCTTGAATATAGTCACAATTAATTCGATTCAGTCAATGCAAATTATTGAAATTAATTCCATATGTGTCACGACCCAAAATCCTAACCTGTTGTGATGGCGCCTATCTCAGTACTAGGCAAGCCGACGACATCAATAATCCATGATTTCCTTTAAATTTAGAAAAAAATGTAACGTTTAATACAATACCAAAAATTTAGCAATTTCCGATAGAACACTCCCAAAACCTGGTGTCACCGAGTACATGAGCATCTAATATGAGTACAAGTCTGGAAAATACGGTCTATAATAGTCTGAGACCAAATACAGTAAACAAGGAGATAGAGAAGGAGAGACAAGGTCTGCGGAACATGGCAGCTACCTCAAAATCTCTTGAAAATCAACTGCGCGAAATGATCAGCACCTGCTATATCC